>CAUYRH010182115.1:0-56443 GCA_963574655.1 Perodicticus potto | reverse complement strand
CGAAGATAAATACATTCAGAAAAGAAAACAGACGATTACTGCATCGAAATATTAAGCAACATTAGTAATAATAACGCCAAGAAAGTCATGTTGACATTGTCAAATAAGACATTATAGAGTGCTTTGACTGCGAGTCACTCTGGAATAACACATTTTTTTAAAAGTCCTATATAGAGGGCCAGATGAGGTGGCTCATGCCTGTAGTCCTAGCACTCTGGGAGACGAGATGGGTAGATTGCTTGAGCTCAGAAGTTCAAGACCAGCTTGAACAAGAACAAGAGACCCTGTCTCTACTAAAAAAAGAAAAACTAGCTGGGCAACTAGTGGGCACCTGTCGTCCCAGCTGCTCAGAAGGCTGAGGCAAGACGATTACTGAAACCCAGGAGTTTGAGGTTGCTGTGAGCTATGATGCCAGGCACTCTACCCAGGGTGACAGAGTTGAGATAATGTCTCAAAAAGAAAAAAGAAAAGAAAAAAACTCATACATATAGTCAGGAGCACAGGAAGATTTTATTTTATTTTATTTTATTTTTTTTTTTTTGCCATTTGAAAATGACCCTAGAGAAGTATGTGTGTTTATATATGTTTGCATATGTGCGTACATGTATGGATATATATTTGTAAATTGATACTGTCAGAAATTTTAGGGAGAAGTATTTATAAAACAAGGTCCTGAAAATGACATGAGAAGTTTTGGATGAAAGACTGGTTGGGAAGATGGTCTGATTAGATACTATTTTGAGCAATTGAACAAATAAGGTTTTACATAGCTGGGAGCTTATATTTTGAGGACTGGCCATGAATTATCTGAAGCTAAATTATTTTCTTTGCCTTTTCTCATTTTTAAAGATAAAATCCCCAAGGCAGCTCTTTGAAATTAAGTATTTGCTTGAAACTAATACATTTTCACACATAGTGTTATCTAGGAAAAAACAATGCACTTTATTAATGCAGGGGTCTTGTACTCTGATTTATGAAAGAATCACATCAATTCCAGCCAGCATGTGGCTCATTAATAATTCAACCAAGTAGACTTCATCAACTTCAAGATAACAAGATAATTATTTTTGATGTTTAAAATTAAAAATAGGGGCGGCACCTGTGCTTCAAAGGAGTAGGGCGCCGGCCCCATATGCCAGAGGTGGCAGGTTCAAACCCAGCCCTGGCTGAAAAACTGCAAAAAGTAAAATAAATAAATTAATTAATTAAATTAAAAATAAAATCTACAATGAACAAATATTACTTTGTATATAAAGGTGCTTTATATTACAAATTCACTTAATTTTTTAATAAGCAGATTTCATCAATTATGTATATGAGCTTCTGTAAAATAACTAAAATACATTTGGAAAGTTATGGAAGAGTAAGTCATCTACATCCTTGCCCCACACTTATGAGTATATGCCCATGTGTTTCTGTATTGGTTTAGATCAGGGGTCCTCAAACTACGGCCTGCGGACCACATGAGTTGGAGTGAATTGTATTTGTTTCCGTTTTGTTTTTTACTTCAAAATAAGATATGTGCAGTGTGCATAGGAGTTTGTTCATAGTTTTGTTTTTTTAAACTATAGTCTGGCCCTCCAGTTGTCTGAGGGACAGTGAATTGGCCCCCTGATTAAAAAGTTTGAGGACGCCTGGTTTAGATAGTTAAATATTAATAGCATTGCCTGGTTTTCCATATTAAGGAGATAACACAATTTTTTGTTCCTATAAAGCATCAAAGCTAAAAACATTTTGCCTCCACTATGAAAGAAAAATGATGGCAGTGTATCCAGGGGCTGTTATGTGAACCATAGGTAGACTGTAACCCGGGGCTGAAGACATATGGGCCCATTTAAGAAATTACTTCAGGGCAGGAGGAAGCCTGCTGAGAAGAATTTTATTTTTCAACTCTAAAATCGGGGGTATCTTCTGAACTTATAAAACCGGATGATTCAACATGATCCGAGGACATGATTTAACCATCCAGTTTGAATTTTGTCACTGTCATCCATCAGTCAGAAGTAAAAAAGAAATCGCCCATTGACTCTACGGTACTATCTGCCCCACCCCTATCTCAGTGACAGGTCCCTTAATTAGCTTACTTCCTTGGCTTGTTTTTTCCTTGCCATGATCATCGAACATCAGATTGGGTGCGCTGGAATTGAACTTGAAAAGAAAATTGTCCTACATTTTTTATTGTCTTGGAAATGGGCTACATATTATCTTCCATCAGCCCCTCTCTATGCGTCCAACCACCAATCTACACTTCGGTGGGGCAGGGGACAAAGCCTTTCTGCATTTTCCATCAGCTCTTCTGGAAGGGCAGTCTGCAGCCAGGGCAGGCCAATGAGCCTGGAGTATAACAAAGTCTGTCACTCCTGAGCACCCACACCCAGCTGTGTTCGTCAAACTTGCCCTTCCTGACAATCACCTAGAGGACTTGCAAACACAATGTAAGGGAGGAAAAGATTTCATTTCCTCACCCATCAACAATAGGTTCGTGGCTGAGGCCCCTCTGAGAAAGACAGATTGACAAGGGAAAAGCATGCAGATTTATTTTTTAGAAGCTTTACTGACATGAGAGACTTCATAAGGAAATGAAGACTGCACAAAATAGACAAACTTGCATATTTTTATGCTTAGGCTTGACAAGGAGTGGACGGCCATGGAGAAGGACAGTCAGACGAAGGAGGCAGGATCGCACGGCAATGACCTGGGAGAACTCGCAAGGCTTCTTCAGATTCCTTTCTGTGCCCCTGTATCTTCACAGATGAGGATGCTCCTTTCCTCTGGGTACAGGGAAGGTACCTGTCACATCAGAGTCTTATGACCTGCTTCAGGACAGAAGGGCCAGGGAAGTGAGAGTGACCCTCCTACGTTTGCTGTTTTCACAAATGTGAAATATTTTCAGGTAGCATGTCCTGAAACCCCCAAACAGCCTGCTGCACTCCACCTTCAGAGCTGCCTTTTCAGTGGGTCTGGAGCCGAGTCCTAACAGGGTTTGGAGACCCACCGACATGAGTGGGAGGTTCATCAGGGAGAGAGAAATGTATTTCCCTGGTATCTGTGAATCCACTTCGAGATGTTGTTTTCAAATCTTGTATATTCATTTCTGTGATACAATTTTTAAATGGTATGAACATTTCTTTTAAGCCAAACTATCTGGGACAGCATAATTTACCCCCCTGCCAGATAAACAATATGAAGGGCAGCAGGAAAGCTCCACATCACCCAAAATCACGGGCAGACATGCCCAGAGGGTCTCTCATGTACTCGGAACTTGAACCTGAGAACTTCCCTAAGGATTTTTTTATTAGTGGTACCTTCTGGAAAGAATATTTTAAAATGGTTTGAGAGTACACCGTAGGAGGGTAACTACAGGAAAACCTGAAAAATATTTTACCTAATCATATGCACTCCCTTAACTTCTCTTTTACATTTCCTTCCTGACTTTTTCTACATTTTTGTATCCCATTTTTATTTTCATTATTTCATATGAAGTTTCTCATATTGTTTTCAATGTTGTATAATGTTTTGCCTTATAAATCTGCCATTTTAATCATTTCCTCATTGTTGTATATTTACATTATTTCTGATTTATTACTAGTATACACACATACACACACAATCATATACTGTTATATCTTGGGGTATTTTTTCCCTACATTTTCACTAATGCCCTTTAAGGAAATTTCTAGAAATGTAATTGTTACATCAAGGAATAAGAATATCTTTAAGGGTTTTACATACAGTATAGTAAAACCACCATAACCCAATAAGGGGCATTCAAAGAATTCAACTGCATATAATGTGATGGTGTGGGATGTTAGTGTAAGGTTAAGGAAATGACCTGGGCAAGTCAGGAAGACCCTGGGTCCAGTCACATGATGTAGACCATCCCTATCTAGTCTGTGGTTTGACACTGCTAGGTTATGCTTGATCATACTGATTTAAATTTTTGTGGGGATGATGCTGGGTTCTTGTATGAATATTCCAGACTAGTAGCAATGATGTTGAAAGTCTATCTGTGTCTACCCTAATCAACGGTCAAAAAATTCCCTGTAAAAACATAAATCAGAGTGTTATCTTCTTTGCTCAAAATTCAGAACTGCATTGTTTCACTCAGAGTGAAAGTCAAGGTCATTGCTTGGCCCTACACAATCAGATCCTGACTTACCCTGCTGAACTCATCATCCCTTTCCTTCTCCCTCTGGCCCACTACGTTCAACCACAATGGCCTTCTCGCTAAGTCTTTGTAGTTACTGTTTTGACTTCCTGGAATGCTCTTCCCCAAAACATTTTCTTGTCAAATTCTCTTATCACTTTCAAGAGTTCATCTATATGTTATCACCTTATTAATGAGACCTATCCTAACCAATCACCTCATTAAATACTGTGTACCCTCATACGCAACTTGGTCTCTGTCCTCAACCATTTAGTCCTTCTGATCCTTCTTATCTTCATAAAAGTAAAATCTGCTTGCCACTTTTTAACATACTATACAATTTAGTTACTTGTTATGCTTACTATTTCTTTTCTATAAACTCCACAAGCACAGCAACAACCATATTTTGTTAGCTGATTTTTCCCAAGCACCTAAAATAGTCCCTGACAGATAGCAGGAACATAAAACCATTATTTTCATGAACTTTAGTTGTCCTAGGTTGAGAGTAGGGACTGTCTATAAAATGAACCCAAATCATTCATCACATTACAACGATGCAGTTCTGGAAACACTATCCGAAATATAGCACCTTGGCATTTGAGAAAACAGCAGAAGTAGAAGGGTAACCCTCACCTTCTCCTCATCCTATGAGGTCATAAGGCCTTGGCATAAGAGGTGCTCTCCCTATACACAGAATAAAGGTACATCCTTATCTTTGAAGACACGGGACACAGAGAAGAATTTCAACAAGAGGCCCTGCTGATTCCCCAGTTTGTTACCTTAGATCATATTTTTTCATCCTCCAATCATACTTTTCCATGTGCCCTCTCTTCATCAAACCTAGCATAAAAATACATGAGTCTAACCATTTCCTCGGGTCTTCATTTCCTTCTAAAGACATCTTTGTCATGCAAAACTTCTAGCAAATAAATTGGCATGCATTTCTCTTATTAAATTATTGTCCTTTGTTATTGGGGTCTCAGCCATAAACCTAAAATAGATAGAGAAAAATATATTTTCATCTCCTATCATAGTCAAAGTACATTGTTATTATATTATTTTAGACATTCACTATATTTCCAGGTTATTCTCCAAAAAGTTGAACAGATTTACTTTGCCTGCAGTAGGGAAGGATCCCCACCTTGCAATATGTGGCCACCTGCGGCTATTTCTGTACGTTTGACCTCAGAGGTAGAGACACAGGCAGGAGCTGTTCCCCCACATCCTTAACGTGCACACAACTTTCTCTTGCTTTTGTTCTTGGAGTCCTAGTCTTTTCTTACTCAAACGTGAACATAATTTTTGGTTGTGGAACCCCTAAATTTTCATCCAAGATGAATGGGTAAAAGACCATAAAAGCCCATCTTACTTACTTTTAAAAATTTAACAAGGAATAGATTTTTAGGAATATTTTGGCAGTGGCAGGGGGTTAGAGAGAAGCGAAAGTATAATACATTGATAAGAAATAGAAAATAAAGTCTTTATATTTTTTAAATTTAAAATTGTGTGCAACAGATAGAATGTCCTTTATATCAGCTTATCCATTAAGGTAAAAAAAAAAAAAACACTGTAGTATTATTTTAGATATATTTTAATATAGCTATGAATTTCTGGGGAAGTAGTGGAGGCTGCTTATATATCTGAGATATTTAAATTTATTTTTTAATTGCCAATTTAAGGTAAAAGAAACAACACATCATGTGATACTAGCAAAGATAAATGTTGTTATCAAGATAAGTATCTATGAAGAATATTCCAAAGTGACCAAACTTGTAACAATTTTTTTCCAAAATAAATTTCCCATTTTGTTCTGAAAACAAATCCAAATGTATTTTCAGCATCTCTAAAAATATGAAAAATGATGCTGATAGCCTACCTCATTCATCACTTTTGCAATTAAGAAAGGATAGTTTCTTCCTCTCTGGTACTTGTTCTCTAAAAGCAGATAATAAGGAGGCCAAGATGAGGCAGCAAATAAAACAGTTTGGACATGAATGTGATGGATATAAAAACATCACAGGGCACATCAAGAACCTAAATAAAATTACTAAGAAGGAAATGGGGAAGATATTAACTGCCTGAGAAAAAGGTTACTAAAATCTAAGTCATTAAGCAGTTCCTATATGATTGGGCAAAATCTGAAACCGTCTTCTAAAACTTCCACAACTTAGAGGCCACCATATGTCATGCTAATGGAACCCTGTTCCCTTGTTACCTGCACTAGCTCTGATTAATGAAAGACATGGCATGAATGATACAAGTGATTACACTGCATAAGTTAGGACGCAGACAGGCCATGGCTTGATTAGATTCTGGAACAAATACCTCCTCTCCTGGGGCATGGCTGTTCACAGCACAGCAGTCATCTGTTAAAATAGTGGCATATTTCACCATGGAGGTTACCAAGCACTAGCTTAAAATTTAACACCTGCCTTCCCAGAGCTGCCTTAAAACCTACTTCACTACCACCTCAAATAAAAATAAGAACAAAGGCATAAATAAGAAGGCAAACTTTAAAACAAAAAGGAAAGACTTAATATGATGGAGAAGCCCAACTGTTATAAGCCATGGACAATATAGATGTCTTTCTATCCCTAGCTGTGATGAGGTTTTGTAATTTCCATTTTATAAATATTCTTAACTAAGAACCTGTTCTCTTGTACCTCACAAGGTCATTGACTTTGGCCAAGTATTCCGATTTGCAAGGTACAAATAAGGAATGCTGGCAGAGGAGGGAGATACTCCCTAGGGACTCACAACTATTGACCACACAGACCAAAGGGGAAAAGATCTCATGTTATCAGACTCTTGCATCTTTAAACTTCTATCATCAGGTTGTGAAGATACAGTTAATATTCATGTCTATCTACCCTGTTTCTGCTACTACCATAGAAAAGTCAATATTTTTACCAGCAAGTCCAAGAACTAATAATTTTTTTGCCCATGGTAGGAAGCCTTATGAACGGCCTTTTACATATGGGCGGAAAGAATTCTTTTAAGAAAGTCTGGATACTTGTTGTAAGGAAAGTTAGGCTCTGCCACCTGGGAAATAGACGATCCTAATTTTGGAGTATAATTAGAAGACTTACCTATGTCGCCTTCAGGTTTGGCCTGCCAGGGATTCAGTTAATAGATTCTTTAATTGTGGCTGAAGACCAACACCACCTTTTCTACTTCTTTAATGGCTAATGACTTTGACAGTGGGATTGATTCAAAAATTCCAAGGGCAAAAAAGATCTCTTCAAAAAGCCACCAGTCTCTAGGTATTTTTAATGTCCTGGTTAATGTCAACTAATATGATAACATAAAAGGGTAGAGGCTGAGGAGAATTTTCTTTTAATTATAAATATTTGATATCTGGACCATCAATTAAACAAGGGAATCTGAGTGCTTAGAAAATAGGGGCTGTCAAAGTGTTCATAGTGTTTTTGGCAAATCAAGACATACATGAGGAAAGCTCACACAAAAGTGATTAGCTGCTCAGTATAGGAGGGGACTTCAAAAAGTTCATGGGTAAGTGGAATTAAAAGATAAAAAAAATTAAAAACATAAACTTTATTTCCCAATACAAGTTGTATCAATATCAAGATACTTTTGTAAGTGATAACACCAGCCGATTAGCTCATCCGTAAAGAACTGAAGATCTTGGGAATTTGACCAAGTCAACACCATCTGATTATCTGGACTGAAGAAAGGTGGGTGCTCTTTATAAACTTTTTAAGATTGGAAAACAAAAAGAGGGCAGAAAGAACCACATCAGGACTGTAAGTTGGATGCCTAATGATTTCCCATGAAAATTCTCACAAAATTAATCTTTTTTGATGAAGGGATTGAGCAAGAGCCTTGCTGTAATGGAAAAGGACTCTCTGGAGATGATTTCCTAGGTGTTTTTCTGCTAAATCTTTGGTTAACTTTCTTGAAACACTATCATAATAAGCATATGTTATCATTCCTTGGTCCTCCAAAAACTCAACAAGTAAAATGCCTTAAGCATCCAAAAAGACTGTTGCTGTGACCTTTGCTCTTGACCTATCTGCTTTTACAAAGACTCGATGACTTCTACCTCTTGGTAGCCATTACTTTGATGGTGCTTTTTCATCAGCATGGCTCTGGAAAAGCCAGGTTTCATCTTCCTTTACGATTCTTTGAAGAAATGCTTCAGGATCTTAACCCCACTTGTTTAAAATGTCTATTAAAAGCTTTGCACTTTTCTGCCGCTGATCTAGGTACCCATAGAGTAGAAAGTTTGCTCCACTTTAATTTTTCAGTCAAAATTGTGTGTGAACTCATTGGGATGTCTGTAGTGTTAGCGATTATCTCTGCTATCAATCATCAGTCCTTCTCCACTGCAACATGAACAAAATTCATTTTTTCCTAACAAAATGATGCAGATGGTCTGCCCATGTGGGCTTCATCTTCAACATCATTTTGTCCCTTTTAAAAATAAGCTATCTATTTGTAAACTGATCATTTCTTTGGAGCATTGTTCCCACAGATTTTTTGTAAAACTTCACAGGTTTCACCATTCTTCCACGCAAGTGTGACCATAAAGGTGATGTTTGGTCTTGCTTCAATTTTAGCAGAATTTGTGGTGCTCTGTGAGAAGCTCTTTTCCAACTGATGTCTTATCCTTCTTTGGATCTCAAACTAGATTCTGTTCAGACAGATTATAATAAGAAACTATGAGTTTATTTTGGTGTGGAAAACATTAAAAATCCATGCATTGTTTTTTCCTAATATGCATTTTCTAAGAACTGTTTGAAGATCCCTGGTACATAGCAATAAGAAATACATTAGCATTTCACAGCAAAATTTCTGAAGTGGGGTGTTGCAGACAGGTCTCAGAGAACAGAAAAGACATAAGCTTCTTTTTGAGAAGATTTTGTATAAAATCAAAGGCTGAGCATGAGAGGGAAGAGTCCAGGTTATACCTAAATTTTTGCCTTTAGGTTTCATGAGATCTCAGCCTATTTGAACATTGTACTTGCCTGAAAAAGTAAAAGTTTGAAGCTTTTTAAAGCCAAGCCCTGTCCCCTACTATTTCTCAGGAAATATTTTCATTTGATAATGCAATATCAATATTTCACATTGATTGATTTATTTTAGAGCAATTAAAACAAACTAATTTAAAAAAGAAAAATCATGGTAATTATTTCCCGGAACATTTCATACGATTCGTTGTATAGATCTTATTCCTCGTTGTGTTGAGCAGAAGAAACACAAGCAGGAGCGTAACAGAAAAAAGTTCTAAGATCCTGTTCAGGTAGCTTTTAAAATAAAGCCAAAGGGATGAGCGGGAAATGGCATAGAACTTGGCTATACAAGGCCTACAAAGCTGTCTTCGCTCTATTCAAGTATAGCCTGGGGGTGAGAGTAGAAGGAGCATGATGTGATTAGAAATTGGGGGTGCAATCTGGGCACATCAACACCGAAGATTACGGTATAAACTAGGGCCATAAAAGCTTCCACTGAAGAGGAAGAGAATGATAATTTAAAAAAAAAATAGAAAGAAACTAGAATCTACAAGATGTGTAGAATCAATTGGATAGAATGTGGGATGATGAAGAAATGTGGGGAAAAGAAAGCTAAAGGTGATGACTCACAGATTTAGGGCTTGGACAGTGGCATCACTCACTAAGATAAGGGATATTTGCAAAAAAAAAAAAAAAAGTGGTGAGAACAAAATTAGTTTGATTTTAGACCCATGGATTGAGAATGCTAATGGGTATTCATGTACCATCTTTCAAAATCCTTGCAAATATAAAGCCTTCTGGGGAAATAAAATTAAATAATTCTGAAAAGTTTTTAACCCTATTCAATATGGACAGATAAAGTATATTATATGTATTTCTGTTTTAAAAGTTGAATATTATATGTTTGCTCCTATAAGTATTATAGACTTTAATTTTAAGAGTGGAATTCTATTTCAAACCAATAGGCCTATCAATCCATCTGTCAGTGAAGGCAGGACAGTCAAGAAAGAAGGTTCCAACCTGCCAAAGGATTTGGCTGTTTGTCAAGAAGAAATAAAGGGAGCAATCTGCCAATTACTGCCCCCTTGTGCCCAATAAGTGTCAAAGGCAAATTAAGCAATGTACCTGTGTAGAATGGCAAAATGTCAACACCAACATATAACATTATTCTAGCTGAAAATTGCACCCCAAGCTCTTATTTTATAGTTGAGATTATTGGGGGCCCTGGGATGACTTAACCACAATCACAGGGTTCATTGATCAGGACCAGAATTCACATCTGACTTCCTAAACAAACTTTTTTCCTTGGTACGAAATTTCATTTCTTAGAAATATGTCTTATGGATTCACAGGCCACTTTCCTAACATGACCTCTTTATTCATGCTTAAGTTATAAAAGAAGAATTCATAAAAGCAAAAAAGACCATCCTTGATGTATTACACAACTGTAAAACCAATCCACCACTAAATAAAAGACGAATTTAGGAAGAATGTCATTCATACTCTCCACACAAATATGTAACCAAAAGCTGCAGGAAGAAATAATTCAAAAAACCTAAATTACCTTGACTAAAAATGTCCACTCATTTCCATAAATGAATAATTAACTCAAGCTAAATGGGGTGTGTGTGTGCAAATTTGGGCTTTTAACAATTCTGACTATCTTGGGAAAAAGAAATTTTAATAAAGAACTGGGATTTTTTCCGCAAAGTTTATCTGATTTTAATTAATTTAATATTATTTTGCAACTCACAATGTCATTGTCAGCAAAAGTGATTTTTATCTGTGAATCACCACTGGGTCCCTTAGAGAGCGGCACAGTGTGAGCCTGATAAATATTCCTCTTCCAGGGGACTTTCTCTACAATAAACTTAAGGCAGTTTCTATCAATCCTTTGGTATATAAAATTAAACACATTTGCCATCTTTGATTGAGTTGAGCCCACTGGCAGTTGTTTTGTATATTAAAAAACACATTTCTAAAGCTCCATGAACCACAAAACCATTTGAAAAATAATGATGCTGAGACATTAGCCGTAGGTTGAATAAATTTAAATCCTCCAAAGTCCCAAGATCACAGGTAGTGACCTGATCTAATAACAACTAAACCATTTGAAAAAAGGAGAAGTATATCACCACAAACCTACAGCACCCATGCAAATTGATTCACTCATTTTCTTGTAGGGAAAAAAAGAATGTTTTCTAAATGTCTTTACAAAAACTAATGTACATCCAATCTATAACTAATAGAATCAAGGAAGACATTTAATTAGCAATTAGTCTGATTAACATTCCTTAGAGATTAATTTGTTTTACCAGATGGCCTTCATAAAAATAATTCTTAGAGTATTTCTTTTAAAATCAGCTAAACTAATTATAAAATGTAAGAAGAGAGAAAATTTTAGCAATCATACTGAGAATAAATTAGTGTGTTTAAGTTGTAAGTCTTCAAGATGTGGTTGGGAAGCAGAAACGGCAAGGGGAGTCTGTGGGCCTGCCCAGTGACGATACTAAGCTAAGAACTAAGAACTGGAAATGACAGTTTGTTGAGGGCAAAATCCGGAATTGAGTCAAACAGAAGCTAGGGATGAGCAAGCTGTGTGAGAAAGGAAAAATCCCAAATTAGACATTAGGAAACTAAACTGGACCAAAGTCAAGGGAAGTTCCAAAAATGCAAAAGAAGAAAAGAGCAAGTAGGCACAGAGCCCAGCAAGAATTTTCCTCAATGTCTGCTTGGCAGCCGTATCAACTGACTTTGTCACCGGGCCACAGCTGATGGCCTTTTATCAGGATGGCATGGATTTTGAGAAAACCTTCCAGATGTTGTGATGGTTTTCTGTTATCCATAAAGAAGGGAGTCTACATCTATCTAGTGCCTACTCTTATCAGATGCTGAACTAGAAGCGTCAAATACTCATATGTATGCACATTATCTCAGGAGGATTTGTTTTCACCAAAACCCTTATTATTTATTTTTGTCTTCCTGAAACACACAGTCTGTATTTCTCAGCCTCTACTGTAGCCAGGGATGGCAGTGATACTGAGTTATGGCCAGTGGAGTTTGGGGAAAAGTGATGCTTCTCTTTCTGGTTGGCAAAAGAATACTATAAGGACCCCAAGAGTGGATCCCTGAACCATGGATAATGTTCCCCTACTCATGTGTACCCACAATGGGTTGATGCATTCGAAAGAAATAAATATTTGTAGTATTAAACCACACATATTTGGAGATGTATTTGCTACTGAAGCTCGCATTATGTGCCCTTCACCTATTTTTCGTAATGGTATTTTTATTTTATCACATGGGTAAAAACGGTCAATTAGGAATTTGAACCCAGACACTAAGATGTATTTCTTCTCAACAAGTAGGATGGTAAACAGAATACAAATCAAGAAAATCATATGTTTTGTCTTGTTTTAATTGAGATGAAATTCAATAACATAAATTAACCATTTTGAGGGAGTAATTCCGCAGCATTTAGCATTTTCAGATGTTTTGAAATTATGTGAACATCTATCTAGTTCCAAAAAACCTTCATCACCCAAAAGGGAACCCTGTACCCATCAAATACATTCCATCCCTACCTCCTCCAGCCCCTGACCAGCAACAAACTTGTTTCGGTCCCTATGGATTTTTCAATTCTAGATATTTCATATAATTGGAATCAAACTATATCTGGCTTATTGTGTATGATCATTCACTTAGCATAATATTTTTGAGGTTCAACTACAATGTAGCATGTATCAATATTTCATTCCTTTTTATGGTGGAAAATATTCCATTGTAGACCACCAGTTTATTTATCCATTCATCTGTTCACACTTTTTGACTGTCATAAACAGTGCTTCTTCAATGTACAGACACACACATGGATTGGAGTAGCTATTGTCCACTCTTTGGGGTATTTACCTAGAAATGCTTCATCATAGGTACTCGTATTTAGCCTTTTTTTTTTTAATTAAATCATAGCTATGTACATTAGTGCAATCATAGGGTACAATGCGCTGGCTTCATATACAATCTAAAATATTTTCATCAAACTGTTCAACATAGTCTTCATGGCATTTTCTTAGTTATTGTATGAAAACATCTGTGTTCTGCATTTAGTAAGTTTCACCTGGACCCTTCTAAGATGCACAGTAAGTGTGATCCCACCAATTACCCTCACTCCACCCATCCTCCCCCCTCCCCTCCCCTCCCTTACCCTTTTCTCCATATTCTTGTGCTACAATTGGGTTATAGCCTTCACATGAAATCTATAAATTAGCTTCATAGTAGGGCTGAGTACATTGGATACTTTTTCTTCCATTCTTGAGGTACTTTGCTAGGAAGAATGTTTTTCAGCTCCATCGAATAGCCAAGACATTACTTAGAAATAAAAACAAAGCAGGAGGAGTTACGCTTCCAGACCTCAGACTATACTATAAATTGATAGTGATCAAAACAGCATGGTAGTGGCAAAAAAACCAGAGAGGTAGATGTATGGAACAGAATAGAGAACCAAGATATGAACCCAGCTACTTACTGTTATTTGGTCTTTGACAAACCAATTAAAAACATTCACTGGGGAAAAGATTCCCTATTTAACAAATGGTGCTAGGTGAACTGGCTGGTGACCTATAGGAGACTGAAATTGGACCCACACCTTTCACCATTAACTAAGATAGACTCTCACTGGATTAAAGACTTAAACTTAAGAAATAAAACAATAAAAATACTAGAAAAAAGTGCAGGGAAAACTCTTGAAGGAATTGGCCTGGGCGAATACTTTATGAGGAGGACTCCCCAGGCAATCGAAGCAGTATCAGAAATACACTACTGGGACCTGATGAAATGTATTTAGCCTTTTGAGGAACTCCAAACTGTTTTCCACCAAGGCTGAACTGTTTTACATAACTAATGTCATTGTGAAAAGATTCCAACTCCTCCACATCCTCCTCGACATGTGTTATTTTCAGTTTTTATATTAAAGCCATCCTAGTAAGTGTGAAATGATATATTATTGTGCTTTTGATTTGCATTTTTTAATGACTGTGGATGTTGAGCATCTTTTCAGGTGTTACTGGACATTGATCTACTTTGGTGAAATGTCTATTTAAATATTTTGCCCACTTTTAAATTGGGTTATTTGGCTTGTTATTGTTGAGTTGCAAGTGTTCTTTATATATTTTGGATAACAGACTCTAATCAGACATGTAATTTTTCTCCATTTTGTATATTGTTTTCTTACTTTCTTGGTAATGTTCTTTAATGCAAATAAGTTTTTTTTTTTTAATTTTGATAAAGCTTAACTTATTTATCTATTGGTGCTCATGTGCTAGGTATTATATCTAAGAATCAACTGCCAAACCCCAGATCATAAGCATTTACTCTCGTCTTTTCTTCTAAAAGTTTTATAGTTTTAGCTCTATTCATGCTGTTGATTCATTTTAAGTTAACTTTTGCATTTGCTGTGAGGTAAGTAGCCCAATTTCATGTCTTTACATGTGGATATCTAGCTTAACCAATACCATATATTGAAGAAACTGTTCTTTCTTCAATGAATGGTTTTGGCACCTTATCAAAAATTAGTTAACCATAGATGTTTGGGTTTATTTCTAGACTCTCAAGGCTATTCCTTCTGTTTGTGTCTTTCCTTATCCCAGTACAACACTGCTGTAGCTATCTATATAGTAGATATAGTAGATTTTGAAGTGGGCAAGTCTGAGTTCACCAACTTCATTCTTTTTCATTCTTGTTTTGGCTATTCAGGGCTACTTGCAATCCCTTATACATTTGAAGATTGGCATTTCCATTTATGCTGAAAAAGGATACCTGGAATCTTAATGGGGATTGCACTAAATCTTTAGATGGATTTAGGTAGTTTTGTCATTTTTTTTATTGAAGATTTTTAAAAGTTTATTTATCAGTAAAGAAATATATATATATATATATATGCATGTATATTTTTAATTGGTTCAGGTTCACTGAGAGTACCAAGAATTAGTTCACACTGTTTGCATTTGTTAGGTAAAGTCCCTCTTATATCTGTGTCTCATCACTCTGCAGCAGTTCTCAACCTGTGGGTTGCGACCTGTATTAAAGGGCTGCAGCATTAGGAAGGTTGAGAAACACTGGTCTACTGGCTTCATATTAGAGCTGAGTACATTGGATTCTTGCTTCTCCATTCTTGAAACACTTTACTAAGAAGACTGTGACCTGAAAAGATGCTCAACCTGTCCAGATTAATACAAAAGATGTAAGGACACCTTTGGATGCTTTCATTCCCCCGAAGAAACTTTCTATGCATTTTTCCTCCTAGGATTTCAGCAGTTTATTGTTTACCTCAACTGTCGTCTTTTGGCCCAGATTGTTGCAGGTTATTCATTTACCTTACAATGTTTTCAAGAAATGCCCACCATTTTTCCATCCTGACAAAGTTCCCAGCAACAAGCAACTTGCATTGAATTCCTCAGGAAGTCCCAAGACTATTTTGAATGAATGAAAACAATTTTTTTCAGAATAAGGTCTTGTTTTCCCCCTCCAGAATCAGGGAGCAGCATTTCACACTGGGAACCTGGGCTTGAGAATCCACCAAGCCAGGCAGCGCCTATGACTCAGTTGGTAGGGCACTGGCCCCATATACCGAGGGTGGCAAGTTCAAATCTGGCCCCGGCCAAACTGCAACAAAAGAATAGCTGGGCGTTGTGGCAGAGCCTGTAGTCCCAGCTACTCGGGAGGCTGAGCCAAGAGAATTGCCTAAGCCCAAGAGCTGGAGGTTGCTGTGAGCTGTGATGCTACAGCACTCTACTGAGGGTGACAAAGTGAGACATTGTCTCTACCAAAAAAAAAAAAAAGAAAAAAGAAAAGAATCCCAGCAAACTGAGAAGAGGAGTGTGGTAAAGGCAAGTAAAAATACCTTGAAACTTTTCTACCATTTTTTAAGTTGCCTTTTTTATGATTTGGCATTCACTTTGTTGCTGTGAAAATTTGGCTGCTTTCCAGAATTCTAACAAAGTTGATTCTGACAGTTTTTACTTGATTTTTCAGTATTTCCTAGAACAGGCCTTCAGAGCTACCTTTTTCATCATTTTCACTGACATAATTCAACATGTGATTTTTGACATGACACTAGGTAAAAACTTATTGGTCTTAAATGATACTATGCCCTTGTCTTTGATGTTCAATAGTATCACAGTGAACTACCCATTATTACCAATTTAACTAATGCATCACAGACACCACCTAATTACATTCCCCAAATAAATGGAAATTAGTGAAAAAATAAATAGTACACAATTATGGGGTACATTTGCAGAATAGTTTAAAAAATATATTTTTCAAAGTAATAGAGAAAAATGCTTTATTCAGCCCAAAGGCATTGGGAAAAAGTCATTGAGGAATTTGAGCTTTGGTTGATCTGACGTACACATACACAGTCGTTTATCACTTCCACAATCCTCATCGCCCCATTCTACTTGGTGAAACGGGGAGCAGTAGGCAGGAGCAAGCTGCATACACCTTATTCCTTTATAGTTTTATTAAGATAAATGGGAAGAAAATTCCTAGAAAAGGCAAGAGCTCTAGGAGGGACCCCACAAAACAAGAGGGAAACCCTCCCAGCTTTACTCCAGTAAGAAAGCGACTTCAGTTATTACATTTCGTTTTTTAAGAGTCAAAGCTTCTCCATTTCTTTCAGTGAAGACTTACTTTAAAATATATTACTTTATTTTCAGAAAATTAAATTTCAACTGTGTTATTAGGGAGAAAATAATAAAAGCATAGCATAAAATTATTTCTGATTTCACCTGAGAAGATAATTGAAGTCAAAAGTTTATATGCCCACACACATTTCACCATATACGTGATACAACGTACCAAGAGATGAATGCGTACATATATAAACACATAAATATATGCAAATACATGCATACTAAGGGCATAGACAGACAAATAAAAATGCTAAATAAAATCAGAGTGGTTACGGTGCCAGCCACACACACCGAGGCTGGTGGGTTCGAACACGGCCCGGGCCGGCTAAACGATGACAACTGCAACAAGAAGATGGTCAGAAGTTGTGGAGGGCGCTTATGGTCCCAGCAACTTGGGAGGCTGAGGCAAGAGAATTGCTTAAGCCCAAGAGTTTGAGGTTGCTGTGAGCTGTGACACCACAGCACTCTACTGAGGGTGGTATAGTGAGACTCTGTCTCAAAAAAAAAAAAAAATCAGTGAATTAGTATCTTGAATAAATAGTTGTTTTCTATCATACATGTGAATGTCTGTGTGTCAGTGTATTGTGTATGTATCTGTATACGTGTGTGTGTGTGTATATGTAATACAGACACTAGTAGAAAATGTAAATAGTAGACACGGGTGTACCATGAACACTAGGTCTCCTTCCCCAAACCTCCAAGTCAATTAATTCTATTCATGACAGGCAACTGCCATTCCTACTTTCCTGTCTAGTCCAACAATTACTTTTTATGCACACTTAAGCACAAATGAATAAATTAATGCGTGCATTAAATAGACATTCCCTTTAATTTATGTGAACAGAAGCCTAGTATCTACATGCACATTCACAAACATGGGGAAATGGTACACAATATTAAACCACTGTGTGCTACTACAAAGCCTCATCTTACCTGTGGGCTTATCAGCCTCTCCTCAAGGCCTGAGAACACTGGCTTATTTGGAAACAAGTCCCAGGCATCATCATATTTTATCTAAAATATGCCTGATCATATCTCTACAAGAGGACTTTAAATATCAAAACCAATAGTACCATTACACCTTAACAAATGAACAATAATTACTAAATATTAATTATCTACTGCTCAAATTCCCCAGAAGTGTAGGCATGTGTTGTTATAAATGTGTGACAGTTCGCCTGTGGGACAAATTCTCGTAGATCTTTTTCATAGAGTTCAGATAGTCCCTTCAATTTGGTATTTTTCCGTAAACTTCATTACATTTTCTCAAATGAATAGTTTTCATTTATGTGTAGCCACCTGAGTTTTATTTCTCTTACTATTTGGCAGTTTACTTAGAATGTCTGATGATATTTCCTTTGGCCACTAAAATATTATTTTCCAAAACATGATTTTGAATAGCAGCATGCAGTTCCATCAAATGAGAGAAAAGTAATTTGTTCAACCACTTTCCCATCATTATGTGTGATGGGATTTTTGTCATTAGTATTTTGGTTTTGCCATCTACCATCACTACTCTGTACATTCTTAAAATCACGCCATTGTTATATTATCAGTGCTATTGGTTAATCATTATTGCATAATTTTTAACATCTATCTTAAAATACACAATAAAAACAGTTAAAGAATAGATTTTGTTTATTACCTGGATTTTTCAAACTTTTCTTCCAAATCTTGGGCCTGCTATTTTATTATCTCCATTGTGCACTGAAAATGCCTTTTTGGTTTATTGAGCAGTAAAATATATGGAAAGTGAAACCATGCTAATAACTATTTCTTGGTCACTGTTAATTGGAATATTCTAGTATTACTCCTGATTTGGTTCTGTTTGTAGGTTCCCTTGGGATGCACTGCAGACTGGGTGTGGATAGTTCACCTGCCCGTGCGGATGAGAGGGCCTTTATGTTCTCTGAGTGGGATGTAAGTTTTGGAAAGCCATTCACCAGGCTCTTTCTGCTTGACTAGATTTTGCCTTTGCCTTATCAGAGGCCCGTTTTGTTTCTGCAAACTGCGGAATCACCGAGTATCTAACTAAACTCAATTTGTTGAACACATTTTGTCCTTTAATTTCCTGCCTATGTGTGGGGATATGCATTTTCTTCACCCCTCAGTTCCTGAATACTGATTACTGCTTCCTGAAGTTGGTGCTGAAGGTTTTTTTTTTGTTGTTCTTTTTTTCTGATTTGCATCATTCCCTTTCTTATGACAGTCAAGCCTTCTACTGAACCACTTTATTCAGATATCAGATACACCCTTAAATATGATTGGCAGCCCTCAAGGAAGTGGGATTTGTTTTGGTTGGGTTGAGACCAGATGAGTGGAATTTTGGAGCTTAAGACAAATCTAACTGGTTGATTGAAAGCTGATCAGACAGAGCGAAATTCACACTCCAGAGTGAAATCCACACTCCAGAGCAAAGCATTTCAGGGTTTAAAAATAAGGCCCAGGCAGCACCCGTAGCTCAGGGGGTAGGGCTCCAGCCACATACACCTGGCTGGGGTGTTTGAACCCAGCCTGGGCCACCTAAATAACAATGACAACTGCAACAACAACAACAAAAATAGCCGGTCATTGAGGCAGACACCTATAGTCCAAGCTATATGGGAAGCTGAAGCAAGAGAATGGCTTACACCCAAGAGTTGGAGGTTACTGCGAGCTATGCCTCCATGGCACTCTACCAAGGGTGACATAGTGAGGCTCTGTCTCAAAAAAAAAAAAAAAAAAAAAAGGCCCAAACTCTACTTCCAGCCTCATAAATTGTCATTCTTACCTTTCCACCTATTTGCAAAAGTAGAAAAAAGCCTGGTAAAAATAATCACTATTTCCCAGGCTCTGTGCCAAGCCCCTTCTAAACATTCCCACAGAATCTTTCCTTGAGTATCATCGTCATTTTACAGATGAGATAAAATAGACATAGAAAGATCAGATAATGTAACCTGGCCAAACAACGCTAGCAAAACAGACATGAAATGGAACGCAGGTTAGGCTCAACTCTGCGCCTATGTTCTAACAACTCTTGCTGCTTTGAGCAGTCTCCAAATGAGATAAGCTTGAGCCACCTTGGACTCTACACCTTTGTCTGAATATATCATACATTTATACACCTCTAAGCTTTTCCACATGCTTTTTCCTCTGGTTAAAATCTCTGTACCCTTCTCGTTCTTATATACCCCTCAGTTCTTCAATACCAAGCACAATTGTTATTTTTTCTTTGAAGCCTTCCTTTGTTTGTGCAGATGGAATGAATTGCTCTTTTCTCCAGGGTCCCATAAATATTCTATTTGTCTCACGTCTGCTTCCTCCACAAGCAGGTATTTTGTCTGATTGTTATTGTATCCCCAGTCCATAACATAGTCCCTGAGACCAAGGAAACACATAGTAAGTACCTAATCAAATCAAAATCCATTCCATTGTGATCAGAAACACTAAATAATAATTAGTGTTTATTAGCACTAAGATAAGACAAGGTAGGTGGTTGGATCTGCAGATGCTTTAGACGGCAAATGGGAGAAAGAGATTTCTCCTACTCAGCTACTCAAGATAGTCGATAGAAATCCAGGTGTCTACGTCCTCTACAATTAAGCCCTGCCTTTGTGAAGAAAGAATGAAGAGAGGATCTATAGGAAAAGAAGATGCCCGTGGTCTTCCCCTTGGAGATGAGCAGCTTGACAGTCAGAGAAGCAGATTCCGTCTGCCTCTCTACGCTCTGCTTGTTTTTGGTCTCACGTTTGATCTGTATGACTTTTCCCGAGTGGACTTTGTATGAAATAACTCCATATTCTCAAGGAGGAAAGGACCCCAACGCGCACACACGCCTTATCTCCTGCACGTTTCCATTTGGGTGTAAGGCAAGAAGGATAAAGAAGGGTTAGATGTGCAGTCATGTGGGCTCGTTGTAATGAGCACAACTGTATCCACCTTGCTTTTTTAGGAAGAAGTGACAGGCCCAAAACCCACACAGGGAAGTGAAAAGCTGCTCATGAATTAAAGCAGGATTGTTGAACTTTCCAAGGAAGAAGGGCAAAGCACCGGGAGGCCTGGTCAAGCCATCTGACCCAACAACTCAGGGCGTTCTTGAAGTCAATGGTGCTTACTGAGCTCTGAGTGGAAGCCATGAAACCCAGGCTGGAAGGAGCCCGGCTTATGTGCATTACAAAAAGTTAATCCTTAGGGTCAATTTCACAGCCAAGAAGTGCTGAATGATTTTATTTCTTTTATTTGCCCCCTTGAGAACAATCATGAAATTCAGTTGGCCGTCTTCCTCAAATCCAAATGTCTGATATTTTGGCAAGTAAACAGACCTCAACTATAAATAAACCACTAAAAGAGAATAAATTCCAAAGTGAATGACCTTCATCTCTAACATTTGGAAGTTTGAGCAGTTTTTTCACAAAGCAAAGTTTTAGCTTGAATTTATTTAAAGAAATATTATGTTAAGAGCTAAATCTTTCTCGGGTGGCACCTGTGACTCAGTGAGTAGGGCACCAGCCCCATATGCCAGAGGTGGCGGGTTCAAACCCAGCCCCGGCCAAGAACTCCAAAAAAAAAAAAAAAAAGAGCTAAATCTTTCTTATTTATGTTGGTCATTAAAAACTTTTGAGATACGCAAAATCAAGAAACGCAAAATCCATGCAGATGGAAACAAATGAAGCACTCCCAACTACACTGATAAGCCAGCCAACTTGAAACCTACATGGGCGAATCAGAAAGGTCGCTGTCGACTGTGAGTCTTAGAAGTAAATAACGGACCATAACACAGTCTGTCTCAAACGTATGTTTACTCTTAAGCTCAGCAGTAAATGCTATCAATAATTATACTTTGCAAAGTTACATATGAACCTACTCAATTGGAATGATGAACTTGGCTACATGGTACTGAAGTTACTAAATAATATATATTTTTTAATTTTTGTCCAATAAGCCCTTTGTACATAAAAGTTTTTATTTTTTTTTTTGCAGTTTTTGGCCAGGGTTGGGTTTGAACCCGCCAACTCTGGCATATGGGGCCGGCGCCCTACTCCTTTGAGCCACAGGTGCCACCTGTAAGTAAAAGTTTTTAAATAAGATTTTATTCAGCCATTTAAAAAGATGGAGACTTTACATCTTTTGTATTGACCGGGATAAAAGGGGAACACATTCTTCCTAGTAAAGCATCACAAGAATGGAGAAGCAAGAATCCAATGTACCCAATTCTAATATGAAGGGAGTAGATGAGCTAATATAAGAGGGGTAGGGGAATGAGGGGTAGGGGAGAGGGGAGGAGTAAGGGGGTGGGGGACATGGTATATGGCACAGCTCTTGGGGCGAAACAGAAGAATAAGAGGGACTTGAACAAATGCTCAGCATAACCCAATTCTTTGTATCTCAATAAAAAAATAAAATACAAATAATAAGAATCTCAGCACCCCTTTGATGACCAACTTAGAAATAATGTTGCAGGTAGAAGTCATCAGTGACTGCTGAAATTGTTGGGTGAAATGTTTAATGATACATGATACCTCTCCAAAGACACATGTTAACTGCAAAGGGAAAATAGTATCTTTATACAGGAGAAATAATCAGGTCTTGAAACTTACCCTTAGGAGGAATGAGGTGAAGGAACATGTCTGCCTCCTGATATGATACGGCATGAAGGATGCAACAGCCTATGTGATATTCTTGTTAATAATGAACAACCTGAATCTAACCATGAAGGAACACCAGAAGAGCCAAAATCATGGATATTCTAGGAAATAACTGGCTCTTACTATCCAAAACAATCAAAGTCACAAAAGGCAAACTCAGGAACTCATCTGGATCGTAGGAGATTGAAAAGAAATGACAACAAAATGTGATATGTGATCCTGTAATGTATCCTAGACCAGAAAAATTAAATTATTTTATTGTAAAGGATATCAGTAGGACAGTTGGTAAAATCTGAGTAAGGTGTAGAAATTAAATAATAGTACTCTTAAATATTGATATTAATAATTGTACTCTGTTTATACAAGAGAATGTCTCTGTTTTTATACAATATGCAATGAAATATTTAGGAGAAAAGGGACATTATGTCCATATCTTAGTCCTAAACAGTTGAGAAATAGAAATTATGATATGAGAATGATGTATACTAAACATAAACACACACTCTTGGGAAGGGGATGGAGAGTAAAAAACAAACAGAAAAATGTGGATACTTAGGGATTCTATGTGGAAGGTAAATGTCAATGGAAATTCTTTGCAGTATTTCTGGAAATTGTCCATCAGTCTGAAATTATTTCAAAATAAAAATGTCCCCCAGAGACCAACTGGTCCAGGCCTCATTCTCTGATGGAGAAAACCATGATCACATCTGGTCCACAGTAAATCCAGATCCTAAGTCTGAGGCTTCCCCGACCTCAGCCTGTGCTTCTGCACATGTATAACTTTGGCCTCACGAGATCTGCATTCAGCTTCTAACTTGAAAGAATATAGCCCTCCGAACTGTAGCAGAAATGGGCTTTTATTCTGCTGTTCCCACCTTCCTCTCTGGGAACAGCCTGAGCTGGGACATAGCAGAGCCCTTTTCTCTTGCCCTTAATCCCCTGTTAGTTTCATTCACCTACATGGGGAATCAGAGAAGAAAACAGACCCTTTGAAACAGCTTCTTATCCCCTCAGCAATCAGAGGTAAGAGCACAGCTTCTACCTTGGATTTGCAGGTATTCAAACTCCAGTTCTGCCCCTTTAATATCTATGTGAATCTGGGTAAATTACTGGGCCTATATTTCTATAAAATGGATGTAATAACAGTACAGCATTTGCTTTTGGACTACTGGGAGGAGTAAGTGAGACAACTTATGTAAAGCCCTTAGCGTGGGGCCTGACACATAATAAATGTTCAGAACATGTGATTGTTTTTATGAATTAAAAGAGTAACTGATGGCAAGTCCAGATTCTCATTTCTGAAAAGGCAAACTACGTTTGGTAGAGGATTTTGTAGGTATGTATGGAGTCAATTCTCAAATTCCTGTGAGTACTTATAATTTTGTCTGAAATGCAATCACATAATAACTATTTTACCTCCATCTTCTCCATGAAGAAACTGATTGTTAAATTAGAAATAGAATTGGAAGCATCCTAAATGTCTATCAGCAAGGAACTAGCTGGATGCTTTATGGTACCTTCATTGGAATGATAGGAGGCAGTTCAGAAGAATGAGGCAGACAAAAATGTGCTGGATGGGAGAATATCCGATCCATGTTGTGAAGTAAGGGGAAAGGAGCCAATAGAAAAATTGGCTTTCACAGTATTTTTGTAATTTCTTTAAATGTGCACAAGGGAAAAAAAGGAATTAGACAATTATGTTCAAAACAATTAAGAAATAACAGGCAATAAGATTAGGAAAGAAGTGGGGAACATTCAGACTCTACCTTACACATTATTTTCTAGTTGTTGATTTCAATAATAAGCATTATTCATTCATTCCTAACAAGGCACATTCTACGGAAAATCTCTCTTTGCATATATGCATATATTATACACACACACACATATATATAAATACTAGAATTCTATCAAGTCAGCATTGTAATTGCTTTGCCTGGCTCCTGACGGGATCACAGGAACTGTCAGAGCTACTGAGTCCATATTGTTACCGGAGGCCCATGGCAGGTTGTCATGGCAACCTGACCGGACCTGCGGTTGGTTTGGGAGAGAAGAGGCTGAACCAAACAAAACTTCACAATACACAGTGCGTAAGCATCCATGCGCTTTCTTTGTTGCTTAAATAGCAAAATAAGCATCTTAAAAAAATATGGGATTTCATAATATAACTCATATAACTAGAGACTATTGTTTAAAATTTGAATCAGTATGGAAAACGAGGATGGTAGAAGTGGAACAAAGTAGTTAGGTTTAATAGATGCACTGTTTCATAGAGAAAATACTTTAAACATGGATCCATGGGAAGGAATGAATCGCAGGGACTCTTGGCAAGTAAGAGTTGTGCAAATGTGAAATGTGAACAGGTGAGGACTTGAGGCTCTTCCACGGTCACATGTGGAGTTAGTGCTGTGACGTGGGCTTGGGCGCCTGTTGGGGAAGTACAAGTAATGTCCAGGGTATGGGGCCCAGGTCAGGGCTGTAGCAAAGACGGCAGCCTGTGTGATATTCCTCGCATCCCAACAAGGCTGCAGTTGCACATCTGGGAATGCAGCCCTACTCTGGCTAACTTTCCTTCTTTCAGGAGAAACCAGATCTTACATGAAGCACCAACTGGAAAATGTTGCCTAATTCATACAACACACGTTCACATCCTACTGTGTATGAAGAAAATAAAAGGCAATTGTGGGATGGACCAGGCCCATGATTACCACTGGCCACCTCTGGGAATCTAAAGTCAACTGGCCCCTTGGTAAGGCTCTCTCTAGTTCTGTCCCTCAGTCAAGCATTCATACAAAAATTAAACTTTTATTCTATTATTTTATTTTATTTTATTGTTTGGGACTCATTGAGGGTACAAAGAATTAGGTTACAGTGATTGCATCTGTTAGGTAAATTCCTTCTTATAATTGTGTCGCAGCCCCAAGAGGTTGCCATACATTGTGAACCCCCAAACTCCACCTTCCTCCTCCTCTCCACTCCCTCTTTCTCCTACCCCCCACCATGTATTACTTCATCTACTGTCTTCATATTAGAATTGAGTACATTGGATTCTTGCTTCTCTATTCTTGTGATGCTTTAATAAGGAGAATGTGTTCTAAAATTAAAATTTGAAATAAATAAAAGATAGGAGCACTGAAAAGTTACCAAATGAAAAACAACTGGAAAACACAGCAAAGAAAGAAAACACAATTGGGAACAAGAAACAGATTCTGGCCTTCTAGATGCTTAGTATCTAATGGGGTAAGGAGAATCATGCCAATGACCCCCCACAATAATAAGTATTACGGAATAATTAAATTGGGGGATGCTATAAGAAACTGCTAGACTAGTTGATTCATTCCAGCTGAGTAAATGAGGAGGCTCTCAATGGCAGGAAAGGCCTTGAAAATACATAAGATTGGCTGGGCGCCTGTGGTTCAAGTGTCTAAGGCACCAGCCACATACACCTGAGCTGGCGGTTCGAATCCAGCCCGGGCCCGCCAAACAACAATGACGGCTGCAACCAAAAAAATAGCCGGGCATTGTGGCGGGCGCCTGTAGTCTCAGCTACTTGGGAGGTGGAGGCAGGAGAATTGCTTGAGGCCAGGAGTTGGAGGTTGCTGTGAGCTATGATGCCACAGCACTCTACCCAGGGTGACAGCTTGAGGCTCTGTCTCAAAAAAAAAAAAAGAAAAAAAAGAAAAGAAATAAGATTTCAACAGTTTTGGAAGAAAGAAGCAGCAGAGACTGAAAGCCAGCAGCACAAAAACAAGTGTGCTCAAGCCTGGCGGAGAGGGAGGCAACTGTGGAGCTGGGAAAATAGGACGTGCCAGGGAGTGGGGACAGTGTCCTCCAAGGCTGCTGGGAGTGTCACTCTGTAATAGAAGAGGCTGACACATGGTTTTGAGTGAGTGACATGCTTTTACAGTTTTAGATTTCATCTGGCATGGAACAAACAGATTGAAGAACTGAGAAGCTGGCAGAGAAAAGACTGGCTAGTTAGCTATTTTGATTGTTGTTGAGGGAGGGAAGTAGAGGAAAAATGGTGGCAGTGAGAAAAGAGAGTGGATACAGGAGCCCCGGTAGGGGAGATTGACGGAGCTCGGCCACTGAAACGAATGTCTGGGGCAAAGCAGCATGAGGACTTTGAGATTTCAAGTCCAAAGGTCTTGGAGGAAAGGGTGACTTTAGGAACCCAGAGAGCAGTTAAGAAGACGGCCAGCCTGAGTTTCCCTGCTGGGGGTGGCGGCAGGTGGTGAGATGGGTCTGTGGGATCTGACAGGGTGTTGAAACTGCTGATTCTGAACTTGATAGACCAATCGGGATTAGAAGTTCAAGCCTGTCTTTTAAATAGCAGAATGGAGTCTGTAAAATTGAAATTATGAAAGCAATGAGATTATTCAGAGGGAAAGAATGCAAAGTGTCAAAGAGAAAGGGATTTGGCAGAATTTTGTGAAATGCCTACATTTAAAGGTGTGAGGATGAAGATTAACTAAATAAGAAAAAAGGAATTCAAAACAATTATACCAGCTACCGTGTATCAAGCATGTTTTTCCTGTGCCAGACTTTGGGCAAAGTTTTCACATAAATATTTTATTTAATCCTCATAATAACCTTCTGAAAGAGCTGAAGCTCAAGGAGGTGAAGTAACTTGAATAAGGATATAAATAGCAGGGTCACAGAGCACAACAGCCAAATGGCAAATAAACCTGTGAAAAGATGCTCAACTTCCTTGGCAGTTGAGGAAACGTACCAGGTTTGTAAAAATTATAAAGGAGTGTAATGCTTTGAGGAAGGACAGTTGAGTGCTGGTGGAACGTGAAATGCTACAGCTTTTGTAGAAGGCCATCTGGAAGCAGCTATTAAAATGAAATGTACACACAAAATACAACTTAAAGACGCACATGTGTCCTTTGATCCGGCCATCCCCCAAGTGGGAATTGATCCCAGAATATGAAATAGCCATCCCAGAACAGAAAATGTCTGAAATGAATGGAATATCCATCAATAGAGGAACGGTTGACCGATTTGTGGTCTACCCATAATATTTGCAAGGATGAGTGAGTTCTGCACCAGCTCCTGTGGAGGGATCGCCACAGTGAACTGTAAAGCGAGGAAGGCAAAAAGCAGAGAACGGTGTAAAATATGATCCCTTTCTATAAAGCAAAGTCAGACATGCACATCTGTGCCTGTGTCCTGTGCCTGTGTGTATGTGTGCTGTATTTGCTCAGGGCCGCGTTGCATGCAGTAGTGAGGATTTATGTTCAGAGCTGCCTGATTCCAAAGGTCAGACGTTTGACTAACTGAAGAAAAAAGAAAGAAATATGGCCAACGATGTCAAATAAATGCCCTCAGAAAGCCATGAAATGAGCTGAAGCTGAGAAAAGTGTTTGGATCTGGCAGTGAGGAGAGCACATGTGCCCTTTGGAACCGAGGTCTCAGTCGAGCACTTGGGTTGGAGCCAGACGCTGGAAGCTGGAGAGCAGAGCTGTGGGGAGGAGAAGGTGCCAGCAAGGCCTGACAGCGCTTGAGAGAAAATCTGGCAACAAGCTCATTGTGGGTTTGGACGAAGAAAGGGGAACTGTGATTGTGTTTCTTGTGTCTGTAATGCTTGTGTCTTTTACGTCGGTGGCTGTTGTTTTGCATCATTCTGTCTTGAGTTTAAGACAAGCTTAGCAGATCTGTAACTTAGGAGGAAAGATTAGATGCCAGAGCATGGCTGGGTTCTAGAATAGTTGAGAGGGGAAAGCTGAATTGCTACTTATTGCCCTTTCTCTCTCAGACCTTCTCTAGGTAAAATCTTGAAAGGCAAAGGCAAATCACTTCTTCTTTTTTTTTTTGGAGAAAGTTTCATTTTGTCTCCCTCAGTAGAGTGCAGTGACATCATAGCTCCCACAACCAACTCTTGGGCTCAAGCAATTCTCTTGGCTCAGCTTCCTGAGTAGTTGGGACTACAGGTGCCCACCACAACACCCGGCTATGTTTAGAGATGAGGTCTCATTCTGGTTCAGGTTGGTCTCAAACCTGTGAACTCAGGCAATCCACCCGCCTCAGCCTCCCAGAGTGCTAGGATTACAGGCGTGAGCCACTGCAACCAGCCCGGCCAATCACGTCTTTAAGAAGATACAATTTCATGACTCCTGCGTGGGAAAGAAAATGCAGCCAGCAATCTGAGGGAGCCAGCCTGCATGTCCACTAAGCTCCACCCAGGGAAAAGTAAGATTCTGACATACCTCTGGTGCCCTGTCTGAAAGTCAAGATGCTAAAGGGAATCTCAAGTTTCTGAGTAGAGGAAGGCAAAACATCATTCGGGGACGATGCAAGTTGAGGCCCACAATCTCCGGCTGCCCTGTGCGCTGCTTTCTCTGCTTCTCTGGACCCGCCAACCAAGCCCTGTGCTGCTTCCTCCCTTGAGCATTCTGACCAGGACTCCTGGGCGGGCAGGCCTTCATCCTCCACCCTTTCTAGAAACCAGCTAGTTGAGACAAGGGAGTAAATCAACCCAAGGACAAGGCACAGGCAGTTGAGTAGTGATCTTCAGTCCAAATCACATGTATTTCCCAGCCCAGGTTTGTCAGCCAAGAGCCGAAACTACATGCATGCATATTTTTGAGACAAGCCCTCACTCTGTCGCCTGGGCTAGAGTTCAGAAGCATCATCACAGCTCACTACGACCTCACAATCATCTCATCTTACTCCCGTGCCTGCCTTCATTCAGAATTGGCCTCAGCTTAGCTCTGACACCAGGTCTGCTGTGAACTAGTCTTCGTCTCACCCATTTGATCATGCTCCAACCCATGTGCCCCACACGTGGTCTGAGCCCCACTGATGATGCTTCAGCTTCTTCTTGAACTTTGAGAAAGAAGTGGAATTAAATGAAATTTAAAAGATATGAAGTCTTCATCTTTTTATGGCCGCATAGTATTCCATGGTGTACATATACCACAATTTGTTAATCCATTCATGGGTTGATGGGCGCTTGGGTTGCTTCCATGACTTGGGCTGCAGTAAACATTCTGGTGCAAACGTCTTTGCTGTAAAATGGTTTTTGATCATCTGGGAAAATACCTAGTAGAGGGGGGTTGCAGGATCAAGCAGTAGGTCCACTTTTAGTCCATTGAGTACTCTCCAAACTTCTTTCCAAAAAGGCCTTCCCTAGCAGTGTAGAAGTGTTCCTTTCTCTCCACATCCACACCAACATCTGTAGTTTTGGGATTTTGTTATGTGGGCTAATCTTATTGGAGTTAGATGCTATCTCAAAGGGGTTTTGATTTGCGTTTCTCTGATTAAAGATGGTAAGCAAAGAGGAAAGAGAGGGGAGAGGAGGAGGCAGGCTTGGAGGAGAGAGGGGTTTGGGGGATTCAACCTAATGTGTATAAAGCAATGATACATTTCTATACTATTAAGAATACAGTATGAAAGTTTTTGCCACAACAAGTAAGCAAGGAGATGGTTATGTTAATCCGTTAGATGTAAACATTCCACATTGTATATCAAACTGGCACATTGTACCCCATAAATGCATTAATGTACACAGTTATGATTCAATAAAGAATTAAAAAAGACTAATAAAAGAATACAAAAAAAATTAGAAGGGAAGTCTTGTAATCAGGATTACATTGATATTAATATCCATATGAATTACCTAGCTATCTTGTTACAATTCAGAGTCTAGTTCGGTAGGTCTGGGTAGGGTCCACCCAGCTGCATCACTAGCAGGTTATCAAGTGGTGTCAATGCCATGGACCACACATTGAGTAGAAAGGTTATACCAGTGTTTCTCAAGTGTGGCTGCACTTTGGAGTCACCTCAAATCCTTGAAAAAATTCCCCAAACCCACGTCACACCATGGAACTATCTCTAGCAATGGGATTGAGCAAAGTGTTTTTGGAACTTCCCAGGTGACTCCACTATGTATGCAGCCAAGTTTTGAAACCATTGTTTTGAATGATGGGCATCTTTGCAAGGCCAAATTATAACTACAAATACCTGGAGGCTTTTAGTGACTACAACCCTCTATGAACCTAAAAGCAAAGCCAAGATCTTAAGCTACATTAATAAAAGTAAATTCTGTAAGAAACAAAAATGTTAGTAATTGCCACCATACTTTGGCAAGGCCAAAATATCAAGTTCAGTGGGGGAGGGGATATATTTTAAGAGGGATATATTTTAAGAGGGATATTGAATTATGAACTACACTAAGAGAAGAGTGAACCATGTTATAAAGAGAGAGAGGGCCATAACAGCTATCTTCAAATATGCTAAGTCTTGTCACAAAGAAAAATAGGACTTTACCACTCGAAGCATCCGCTCTTCTTAGGGGAAGGAGGCTTTGACGCTTGCACACCCAATCTAGATTGTCTGTCTTTGGATAACTTTTCTCCCTCATTCAAGCAGAACCCAGGGGGGTTCTCATGCCCACCAATGCTTACACCTGTCAGGGAAAGTACTGAATCTCGAAGTGGGTTCTAATACATACACTCTGCCTTATCTCTGCAATTACTCCCATTACTGTGCATGTAGGTGTGTGACATATACATGTAGGTGTGTGACATATACATAACGCATCAGTAGGGATGGGACTGAGTTCAGAAAGTGCTGGTTGCCTTGCATGGGTGATAACGCAGATGGTGGCAGAAGCATACATCTTCGTCCAGACAACTTTAAACAAAAATGCATATTTTTTTTGGCAATGTCAGTTCCTCTGGGAAGATCTGATTTAGAGAGGCCAGGATATATGAAAATATTCCAGGTCTTAAAATGACTTCTTCGGGGTCTGTTCCAACATTTAACAGTATCTGCAGAACCGTAATCATTCTTTGTTGAATTAGGAAGCATTCACAATCTGTTCATGCTTTGTTTATGCTGTGTTTAAGATTTAATGAAGATTTGTTACTGGTAGCCAGAAACAAGAAAACTTAAACGCTCTCTGCCTAAGAGATTTTAAATGACCCTGACTGTTCTGTTATTTAAGTAGCTGCATCCCTAGATAATGACTCTGGAGACAGTTTCTAAAGTGGGGGTTAGAAACAGCAGAAGGAAGCATGCAAACAAATTAGGATGGAATTCACCAGTCTACACACACACACACACCCCTCATACATTATTTGCTTGCCCTTACCTCTGAAGCAACAATGGTAAAAAATAAAAAAAAAAATAACCAAACAGCAAACCTTGGTTAAAATACAGTTCATTTTCTTCATATATGACTTCTGGTTATTAGCAATATCACAACAGTAGTCTCGTCCGTTATTTCAGTAGGTGGTATATCAAAGCTTTAGGGGTCAAACATAGATTTAAGGACCAAAAAGAATTTAAATTCTTACCCGTGTCATTGAATTTCTGTGTGACCTATGGGAAATTAGCTAACCTCTCTGGGCCTTTGTTTCTTTATCAGTAAAGAATAATACATTGTAGGATTGTGTAAGGATTAAATGAGCTCCTATATGCAAAATGCAAATCACAGGCCAGGCAGATCGGGAGATGTTCACTGTTTCCCTTATATACTTAAAGCCTTAAAGCAAATATACCTGAAGTAACTGTAAAATGTGATCAACAACCTATGGTATGACCTCCACCTAAAATTCAAACTTTGGAAAAGTAATTTATTAAAAATACAAACCCTAGGCACAGGGTCTTTGAAAGTTATTCCTACATAACTACACAAACTCAACCTGTGTCTGGAATTCTTGGATTCCTTTTCCTTAGTAGGCTGTGTGGCGTCTACATTTCAAATGTGATTGTGCTGTACGGAAACCTTACTCTTGGTCTAATCCTAGCATCCTGGGAGGTCGAGGCAGGTGGATCACTTGAGCTTAGGAGTTCCAGACCACCCTGAGCACGAGCAAGATCCATCTCTACTAAAAATAGAAAAATCAGCTAGGCATTTTGGTGGGCGCCTATAGTCCCAGCTACTTGGGAGGCTGAGGCAAGAGGATTGCTTGAGCCCCCGAGTTTGAGGTTACTGAGTTACGACGGTGCCATAGCATTTTACCAAGGGTGACAGAGTAATACTCTCAAAAAACAAACAAATAAACAAAAAGTCTTACTCTTACGATGCCAGCGAGTCTTTCTCCTTTCCTTCCCTTTCTCTTCCCTGCCCATCCCCACTCTATTATTCCCTCTCATGGTACCCTGGCGAAGAGTCCAGAGCAGTGTGGGTAACCAGGTGCAAAATTACTCTCCCTGCCTTTATCTGTACTCTGGGTGCTCAGAGATGGAATAAGGAGTCCACGCCCCAAGGCCCTGGTAAATACACTTCACGTACATTATCTTATTTAATCCTTACACAACCCCTGTCCCGGGAGCATCATTAGCCTCAATTGACAGAGGAAGAAACCAAGGCTTAGAGCTGTTTCAAGACTTGCCCTAGATCACGTCATGAGTAAGTAATAAAGCAGATAAACCAGGCCGTTTAGACTCCAAAGCCTGCTTCTCAATCCATGCCGTCAAGTGACATGATCGAGATGTATCCTTTACCTAGTCCCCACCTGTCAGGAAAAATTGATCAGCCCTTACCCTGGCACTCTCTTTGAAGGACAATTTGTTTGGAGAACACCCAATATAATATTTCTGGTTTTATTCGGCCATTGTGTTCCCTTAATTTGTGGGCAGACTTTTCCAAGTGGAAAAATTACATAAAATAAAATGTTTGAAAAGCATTTCACACTGTGATTGAGTCATTAAAAAAGAAGAGTCATTAATAATGCATTGACTTTGATTATACTTTCAGTTACTGGGAGCTGTCAGTGGAGAATTACTATTCTCTTCTGACGAAGTCAAAGTCATATAGGGGGCTCTAACAATGCACACCATTGTTCTGGCATTGTAAAAATTGGGAAATTGTTCTCTCATGGAAAATACATTTCATGGCTTTGGGGCATAGTTAACATTCTGGAAGGGCTGTGGTCCAAGGAGGTTAGGACGGAGTGGGGAATGGATGGAGAGAATGGAATCTCAAGTAAATGAGAAACATCCAGTCTGTTAAAAACGGTTGCTCGACATCTCCCCTGCCGCCCCTTTGTCAATGCTGCAGAATTCTTCCCCAAATCGTTCCAGTATGGCCCTCAATGCTAGTAAATTCTCTATTGATCTCTGCTTAATTAAAAAGAAAGTTGGGATATAAACGTGGATAGCTTTTGGATCTTAGGATGCACCTTTTTTCTTCTCTAAAAATACAAACCTTCTGTAACAATTGGACTCTGAAATTGACTCAGGTATTCTGGGCCCTGAGCCAAAGTCCATATGTGTGTAGCAAAGAACACTCAGCACTTATTCAGGTGAGTGTATCAACAGGCCATTAATTCTTCCAGCCCCTCCCCCAGGATAGAGTTTACACTCTACTTAGAAGGGCAAAAAGAAACAATCTACAATAAACATTTAAAGTGATGTGGAAGCAGAGAACCACAGCAGAATTACAGATCCCTTCTCCTTCTCCCCCACTAGCGTCCCACACTGGAAACCACCGGACGTTCCATCAAGGGCCCACAGGCTTCTTGGGAGCAGGAAACTGAAATCAAAAAATGTACTAGGTTGGGAAAAATCCCCCACCTGAGGCTACCTTTACTCTGGTCTCCGTGCTACAGTTCTCATCCGTAAACTTTCAGCACGAAAGGAGCATACATATATATTTTTAATTGAGCTCTGCAGCGATGTACTGTGCCAGCACCCCAAATTCATTAAAATGTCATTAACATCATTTATTTGCTCCAAAGCATTTTCTGATAACATTGCAGAAAGAGATGAATGAGAGTCTCTTCTTTGGGATCAGAAACAACCAATTCCTTTCCAGGCTGGGTGGTTATGCTCTTACTTGGCTGGACTATTATCCTCTCACCACCCCGGGTGTCAGAGCCCACTGAAGCCCAGTGTGGGGTGAGCCTGAGACAGACTGAGCCTGCTGCTTCGGCTGTGTGACTGGCACCGTGGCACTTCTGCTTCTCTTAGTTTGCTTTTTTAATTTTTAATGTAGAATATTTCTAACACATATAAAATTAAAGAGAATGCCATGAATGCCTCCACTCACTCCCCTCCCTCTGGCATTTTTTTGAAGCAAATTCCACACATTATAGCATGGAACTGATAAATATGCCAAGTGTAAATTTCTAAGGGAGGAGTATTCTCTCTTTTTGCAGGGGTGGGGAGAGGCATAGCGCAGTAACAATGCTGCGTGTTTAAATAATTAAAGATTCCGTCAATATTGCCTCGCTAAGGGTTTAAATGACAATTTTTATCCTCAACTTCCTACTTTCAAACATTTGTGGAATGAAACAAAACAATAAATTTGAATTTGATTGGAAGTGGTTGGTAGGTTTTTTATGTTTATTTGTGTTTGACTACAAGAAACATCACATAATTGTGAAAACTAATTATGCTACAGAAGTCTGGAGAAGAATGCTGTGTGATATGCTTTTGTACCATCCAGTATCATTAACCAGTGATATTTTGTTATAGTAGCTTTGGATGGATGACTCGTAAGTGTCCTTTTTCTCCAGAGTCTTCTCTCTCTCTCTCTCCTCTAATTTATGTGTTGAAAAAGCTGGATCCTTTAATCCACAGAATTTTCCAGTAGGGATTTTTCTGACCTTATGGTTTAATTTAGCGTGTTCCTCTCATCTCTGTATTTACTAACTGGTAGATATATCTAGAGACTTAATGTAATTTGGGCTCAGTTTTTTTTGGGGGGGGGAACTAAACTTCTTTATAAATGGTGATATATAAGAGTACATAGGCTCAGTGCCTGTGGCTCAGCGGGCTAAGGCGCCAGCCACGTACACCTGAGCTGGCGGGTTCAAATCCAGCCCAGGCCCGCCAAACAATGATGGCTGCAACCAAAAAATAGCCGGGCGTTGTGGCACCTGCCTGTAGTCCCAGCTACTTGGGAGGCAGAGGCAGGAGTCTCACTTGAGCCCAGGAATTGGAGGTTGCTGTGAGCTGTGATGCCACAGCACTCTATCCAGGGTGACAGCTTGAGGCTCTGTCTCAAAAAAAAAAAACAAAAAAAAACACATAAGGTCTGGGGTGTGCATGTGTGTGTGATGTTGGCAGCTGTTGATGAGCAGTGGCTAGAACCTTGCGTTCATTAGAGCTACAAAATGATGACTGCTTCATTCCATCATTGCTGTTTCACTTATTAAAGGAACGCTCTTTGAAAAAGAGAAAAACATGCCTTCTTCTGATCTTTGGTCATGGGGGCGAGCACCTGTTTTGCAAAGTCACATCAACATGTTCCTTCTTCCATTCCCACCTTAGTCTGTGTACTCGGGAAGAAAGGAAAACCAGAAAGAACTCACCTGCCCCATCGCTTTTCCGAATTTTTGTTGTTAGGAACTATATTAGACAAGGAAAGATAATAAAAAGTAATATAATAAGCAATCTGATGTCTGAAAAACTTGTCACCTTAGTTTTAATTTGCATTTCCCCGACTACTAATGAGGGTGTTTTTGTGTGTGTGTGTTTACTGGACAGGTGGAGACATTTTAACCGGCTTCTGGTTTTCTGTTACTAAAGACCAAGAATGTCAGATTCCACAAGGGCAAGAGAAAAAGGGGCAAAGATTAGAGCTAAGGCACACACCTGCAGTTTAACCTACCCCACTGCAGCCCAGAGTGGATTCTGTTAGAAATGAGAACGTGGACCGCAGGACAATACTTTTTGTCAGGCAGGATGATAGAAAAAAATGCTGTGACCCAATGGACTGGGGATGAGAAGCTGCAGGTGAGAAGTCTCAACGTCTGACAGGAGCGATCTGAGCACCGAAGGAGCCCTGTGTTGTCTGAAGAATTATACCTGAGAAAGTTTGCACATGTGTACGCAACTTGGGTGGGTGACAAATTAAAGAAAACAGGAGGTTTAGAACTGAGGACTCAAATGCCCACAAGAAGCAGGCAATAGCAAAGGAAGCCGTGGGCCTGCTATCCTGCCCGTACCAACAGGCCAGCGTGGGGCCGCCCGGAGTATCCTATCTCGTCAGCTTTATCATCCAGTTCTTGTGGGATGCCGGCCCAGTGTTCCTGGATATCCAACTCCTGAAGAATTTGGAAATCTAGATTTTTATGAGATCTACTGATTTTTAAAAGCATACTTTTTTATTTTAATATTGTGCTATCCAAACAACATACTCTCCAGCCAGATCTGGCCCTCTTGGTCTCCAGGTTGCGATCTTTGCATCGGGTATTTGGTCTCCTTCCTTGGGGCCTACTCCCCATTTCCCTGGCCTCACTCCCAGGCGTGGGCACTATCATTGATTACGAAGGGGCTATTTCCCTTCCAGTTGCCTTCAGACACCCTTGTGAAGACTTTCCACTTTGGCATTGGCCTAGCAAGCTTCAACCATTTTGGTTTTTTGTTCAGTTGTCTTTAAGATTATTTTTTTCCTATATCCGAAGCACTTGTGTATGTATGGGTTGGGACAGAAGGTCCCTATAGCTTTAAAAAAAAAAAAAGAAAGAAAAAGAAATATTCCATCCTCAAGCCAGTACATATAGATATATGAATAACAAAATGTTCTAAAACTTAATTCATCTAAGATGTAGCAATGTGTTATAATGTCACACTAATTATAAATCTTTCAGTAAAAAATATGCTTCTGAAATACCTAAAGCATTGCGTATGGGAATAAATAAAGACTCTAGGAATAGATATCTGTTACCCATTTTCAAAATTTTAAAGCCCCACCATGCGACAGAGTATCAACTCATTCTATAAAACCCTTAGGCGGTGGTTCTCAACCTTTCTAATGCTGCAATGTATTTTCATTGTTACAATGGGGTCGCGACCCACAGTTCGAGAACCGCTGCCTTACAGGGAGAATTTTGACAATAAAGAGTTGATAAACAAATTGGGGATTAATTTAAATATAAGGATACAAGGAAGAATCTCATAGCAGTGCTTCCCAAATGGAGAAGCACAATGCTTCAGGAGTAGTGAGTTTCCTGTCATCGAAGGCATTCAAGTGACATCTACCATAGTATGGGAACATGAAATGAGGCCTCAGGGCCCTTACTCCATTAAATAACATGTAAGTTTCCTTCCAAACTTCATGATTCGATAAAATTGAAATCAATAAACAAAGGAAAGAAAATCTCGCATCAAAATCAATAAAGAAGTAGGAATTGAAAAGAAAGTACAGTTGGATCAAAGCATTCAATGAAGTAAAGAACAATTAAAGTGATGTAAATTAATACAAAGTTTTAAATGACACCCATTATTTTCAGTTACTTACTGTACTGAATAACGCTCTAGTATTTTATAACTATGACTAACTGTATAGCTAAGGGCATTGGGGTTAAGGGCCTTTCCTAAGGTCATAAAGCAGTTAGTATTTTTATCATGAATTAGAGGTCAGAGCGTTAACTCTGAGCCATGTTCATTTTATTATGCATTAGAATTGCCGCATATGCCAAATCGCCAGTATAAAAAGTTGACTTTGTTTATTAATCAAAATGCATTGCCATAGCTAATATTGGGCGAGTGATAAAGCAAAGGAAATGCTAAGCGGAACTAACATTTATGAAATTCCTTCTCCATCCCGGGTCACGTGCTGAGTCTTCGCACAGGCTACCTCATTTAACTCTCACAACAACTGTCATTCCCGCTATATAGATTAATTACCTCGTTTCAGGTCATACAACTCCAGAGGATCAAAATTGGAATTTTCCACCTGGATTGTAAAAGCAGCTCAGATTATTTATAAAATACGAAGGCTGGCTAGGAGTGGTGGCTCACACCTGCAGTCTCAGCTCCTTGGGAAGCTGAGACAGGAGGATTTCTTGAGTCTAAGAATTCAAGTCCAGCCTGGGCAACATAGTGAGACCCTATCTCTAAGAAAAAAAAAAAAAAATGAAGAAGAGACAAGATATGAGTTATTTATACTCCAGAGACCTGGTATTGAATACTTAATGCCAGGAACACAGGGATTTTTTTTAACCTTTCTGTGATTCTGTTTGCCTATGTATGATACAAAGATAGCTTTATCTTGATCATAACAAATTGATTATTAATAGTAATAATAAAACTGATAATATTCAATTAGATATTCCCCTGTACATATATTCTTTATTTGTGGAAACAAAGATGATTTATATGTTATAAACACATGAGGTTAGACAGTAATTTTTGATGTATACGAGGTTGCAGCTGTGTTCTCCATAAAAGATTTTCCTTTTTTGGTCATGAAACTGTCATGATTCTCTTTAAATTAATAATAATAATATTTCATTTCTTGGGCACTCGCAGAAAAGAACCTGAGTACTTCAAAAGAATTAATTTCTTTTTAGTTTGTTTAAATGAATCTTTATTTTTTTTTTATTATTCTATAGGTACTAGGTGAGATTGAAATAAGAGATGGAAGAAAATACAATTATTTAAAGAATTAGGAGTGCTATTAAGTATCAATTTAAAATATTTTGTCAAGCCAGTATTCTACACTTGATCTTAGCCAAAAGGCGGAGAAGTGATGTAGCCAGGATTCTGTCATTGGATAATATCCACTGTTTATTGCAGGCCCAGTTTATGCTTAGATGACTTAGGTCTGTGAGAATATTATCTTCGTCTCTCATAGGACGGCAGTGAAAGTCAGCCGGATGACCCATCTAAATCACAGAAGACTCGAGAGCTGAAAAATAGCAAGAACTCCCAGAGATGGCATAGATGGGTTTTTGACATCAGACACTTTCTGGAGCAGCTAAACATTTAGCTTAGTTTGTCTTTAAATCAGAAATTCTGGAAGTGGAAGGGAAAAGGCTAGCTGATGGAATTTGCCAGCATTAGTGATTCCCAGGCAGATGAACCCACGACTTAATTTGCAGCACAAGGCCGGCTGATTAATTTGGCCGCCTGCAATGTCCGCTCCTGTCTCTTTCTTCCTGCAATTGCTTCCTCCTACGGCCTTGTCTACTCAGCAGCCCTCAAAACACTCTGCGCTTAGCCTATCATTTTACATTTGTGTTTTACTGCAAATATATTTTCTGTATATCTCTCTCTTATTAGACTCTGTAGGGATAGCATATTAAATAATATGCTATGCTTTAGCATCTGCTCCAGCGTGTAAAAAGTGAAATGAATGCGTGGATGAATGGACACCGGCTGGACGAGTATATTGCAATATGGCTTCAGAGCCTCCACCCTACTCAAATCACAGTCCCCTTCCTCTGCACAAGGAGGCTGGAGAAAGTTAAATGTGACAACCGAGCAGATGAGACCTGGTTTTGTAACCCTGGCTTGTATCTTTCTGGTAGTTTCTCCAATAAATGAACCTGTTGTGATTTCACTGCTTTGTGGAGTCCTTAACAGCCTTTCAATACCTTCCTTTTAATGGCTGCAAGGAAGTTGTTACAATGTTTGCAATGATCGCAAATTATGGATCCATAATCCTGAGTGTCTCATAAAGAACCTCACTAAACAGTTATTGTACCTATACAATAGTGTCTTTTATGAAATCCCAATGAATCAGCTTTAAACAAAACCATTGTCGCCCGAGTCTGTAGTGGGAAATTTTTATGAGAAATTCAACTGCTTTTCACTTCCCTCCCTCCAGCACCCTGCATAATGGGGGAGAAACTAAAACACATGAAATGAGGCTGGTAAAGATTGACATTTTTAGATAAATAATGCTTATTTCAAGTAGATAATAAAGACTGTTCATTTAATTTATTTCTGTCTAACAGATACTTCTTGTGGAGAGAAAATTACATCTCGGTTTGAAAATATGTTACTTGTATTTTAAAATACCACCTTGCCATCATTTTATATTTCTAAGCTTCCAGAACCCTTTCACGTTTGCATTATTTCATTTCATCCTTGTCATAGTCTTGCACTGCTGGCTTTTGTTACTCTATTATGTTATGTATGAGCAGACAGATTCAGAGGACCTGGCCCAGGGAATGTTCTCACCTTCCACCCAGCAGCTCAGACTGGACACCAGAAAGTCTTGTCTCCCCCACTCACAGCTATGTGACATCAAATCAATTGTCAACTTGCTTTCATATTTGTTGCTTTTTGCTGTTTTCATTGTCACTGCCTTGGACTTTGCCTCACACAGTGCCCAGTACGCAGCGAGTACTCAACAACTGCTTGTTGACTGAGTGACAGGGTCAGTCCCCTGAGGGTGTGGAGGCTATGATACCCTCTCACGAGCTACTTTGCTTCGAGTTCTGAGATCTTTCAAATGATCTTCCACATGCCCACAAAAGTGCTTTTCAGTGTATACATTTGATATTTTATCTATTATTACTTCTCCATCAATATTCCCAATGTCACTGAAAGAAAAAATAAAACCTTATTTGACCACATGAGAGGTTTTTCAGAGTCTGCCTCTGATACCCAGTCAGCTCTGTCTTCTATACATACCGCTTTCTGCTTCTCTAAGTTTCCTCCATACTGAAGAGGTAACCACACCAGCCCTGGCGGGCGCCATGTTCTCTTAATGCATCTCAAACACCAGTCTCAGTGGTCCTTTGACATCTTCCCTGACTCTAACAGGCAAATATATAAGATCTCTACCCTGAGCCATTGCTGACTTTGAACATTCCTGCAGCCTTGGGGCCACGTGTGGCCTTCTGGATCCTTGAGCTCAGCCTTTTGGTTGAATCTCGATCTTACATAACAAATCCTTTTAATAAGGGGATTTGTCCCATGAAGACTGGATTCTGAGGATTTGGAAGACCACACGTGGCCTTGAGGCTGTAGGTTGCCCATCTACTAGGCTCTCTTTTTCAATCCTTCCAACAATAACTACCAACATCAAACTTAATAGAGCATAAAGGTGAAGCTAATTTTAAATTAAGTTGGAAAGGAATGAATGAATAAGGGGAATTCATGACTCTTTCCTACTCAACATCCCTTTCTTCAGATATCCACTCCTTCTGTTCATATTCATTCTCTTCAAACCATGTGATTCAGCTGTGGTCCCATGGCGAGGTGGCCCAGCCCTGGACAATCAAAGCATGATGCTCTCTCTTCTTAGCTTCAGTCATTAGTTCTAAGATGAATAATCAAGTACAACCAATCAGAGACTTCATGTGGATTGTAGTCCAAAGTGTCGGAAACCATCTCTGTCTTTGTATTAGTTGGGCTTCTCCAAGAGAAACAGAAACAGTGGAACAGATGGATGGATGGATGGATGGATGTTTAAATAGTTAGGTAAATAGATAGATGAGAAGGGACTTATTAGAGGAACTGGCTCACATGAATATGGAGCTAACAAGTCCATGTGCTGTTTTAAGCTGGAAAACTGTGGAAACTAGTAGCTCAATCTAAATTTGAAGGCCTGAGAACCAGGGAGCCAATAGCGTTACCCTCACTCTAGAGGCTTAGGACTGGGGGAGGGAGGGAGGCTGCTTGTATAAATCCAAGCATCAGAGACTCCAAACTTCTGATTCTAAGGGTAGGAAAAGATGAGTGGCTCAATTCCAGAAGAGAAAAAACATAAAGTGAATTTGCCTTTCCTCTGCCCTTTTCTTCTGTCTGAGCCTTCAACCAATACGGTGCCCACCTGCATTGGATGGGGGTGGATCGTTCTTATTCTAAAGAATCATCTACAGACTCCAATCCCAGACTCTTCAGAAAACACTTTCACAGACATACCAAAGTTAAAGCTTTCCCAGCTATCTTGGTGTTCCTTAATTTTGTCAAGATGACCCCTAAAATTAACCATTATAGGCCAGGCAGGGCAGCTCACACCTATTGTAATCCTAGCACTCTAGGAGGCTGAGGCAGGAGGATTGCTTGAGCCTATGATTTTGAGACCAGTCTAAGCAACCTAGCAAGATCCCATCTATATAAAAAATTTAAAAAACAATATCTGGGTAAAGTGGGGTGGGCCCATCATCCTACCTATTCTGAAGACTGAGAAGGGAGAACTACTTGAGCTCAGGAGTTCGAGGTTAGAGTGAACCATGACTGTGGCACTGTATGGAAGCCTGGGCAACAAACTAAAACTCTGATTCCCCCAAAACCAATCAACCAAATAGACAAACAATAACTATCACAGTCTTCTGGGATTGCCACCTAATAAGACCATGATTCTGTAACTTCCATTCTGCTTACCATGGTGAGAGCTTGCCTAGAAGTTAAGCCAACACTGAGAAAAGCAAAATTGAGTCATGGAGAAATGGATACCGATGGCCCTGTTGGGGCAACTTGTTCTCAAGAGCCCTGCCAGAAGTCCTCAAAATTTCACCTTCATGAGCCAGCATAGTCCCTTTTCCTTTCCTTCAGCTGCTTTGTGTCAGATTTCAGTCACTTGCAACAGAAAAAGCCTTGATTAATACAGTGTTCAAGATCAAAATTTATTAGCAAAAGATACAGAATCACCCAACTCCGTAAGAAATGTCCTTTTTACCCCTTGTCTCTATTTTAACAAGTTTGGGATGGAAATATTGACAACACAGAGTGTTCCTGATCTTTCATTTCCTTAAAACAAAATTTTTTGTGTATTCTTTTGTGCTGAACATCTTAAAGAGTTAAAAGAAATGCAGGACAAGAAAATAAAGTGGCAAATTCTATAGCTTTTTAATGATAAAAGCATCGCTGCTGGGCTGGGCAGGGCATACTGCCTCATGCCTGTAATCCTAACAACTCTCGGGGGCAAAGGTGGGAAGATCCATTGAGCTCGGGAGTTCAGACATCAGCCTGAGCAACAGAGAGATCCTATCTCTACTAAAAACAGAGAAATTAGCCAGGCGTTGGCAAGCACCCGTGGTCACAGCTACTCGGGAGGCAGGAGGATTGCTTGAGCCCGGGAGTTCATGGTTACTGTGAGCTATCATGAAGCCGTTGTACTCTAGCCTGGGGGACAGAGTAAGATGCTGTCTCAATAAATGAATGAATAAATAAATAAATAAATAAATAAATAAATAAATAAATAAATGCATCACTGAGATTTTTATAATAAAATAGATACATTTAACAAGATAGTTAACAAGGATACACACTTTGATTATTCAAAATTCAGGCAAGAATAAGGATCTGTTTAGCTGTTGCAAGTGGGAATGAGCAGATGGAAATAACCCATGAGCCTTGCTCTTCTCTGGGGTGACTACCCAGGTCAGATTTCTGCTTCTCCTGCAAACTTCCCTGTCTATCAGCAGCAGAGAGTGAAGGGGAATTTATGCTGATCATAAATGCTGTCCAATATGTAGTTTGGTTAAGATTTATACCCATACATTAAGTCTTTCTGTCCTTTGCCATGTACCTCCAATAAACCTCATGGTTCTCCCTCATCATTTCATGCCAAATGAAAAGCAGGAATATTACCAGATTTGCAGTTAATTATCATGAAATATGACTCCTAATGATTTAACATCTTTGTTAAGAAGCCATGGTAACATGGAGCACAACGCTGGAAAACATCATTAAAGCTATCATTTATCCATGACATTTATATTTTGTTCACAGTAAAAAAAAGAAGCTAATTGACAAAGCACATCTATACTATATTTATTGAGAAAATAGTTCTGTCTCTTGCTGCCAGTTAGTTTAGCATATTCAAGTTTTATTTATAGGATCTAACTTTTCTTATTCTTTTTAATAACCTTGAAAGTGAGTTATATTTCCCTCGCTTTAAATTGAATTTATGGGAAACTAACTCTCTCTTGACAAAGGAGCTCTAAGCTGATAAAAGAGAATTGATTCACATTCCATTTCCCTGGGGAACAAATAAGTTATAGGAAAATGCCATGGAAGTATACAAATCTTGACTAGGAGAGTGCCATGTAACTTCTCTCTTTTTATTTTTATTATTTCTTTTTCTTTGGTAAATAAAATTTGCTTTTAGGGAGGGTTCATTGTAGTTCTCTCTTTTCTAAATATGTATCTCTAGGCCATGCCTGCTTTCAAAAATATTTCTGGGTTCTACAATTCTACCAAGAAAAATTCAATACCACCATTAACTTCTGAGGAATGAAAAATTATGCAGATTCACTGGGCCATTACAGTCTAGATCTAAGAAAATTTTTCTCAGTGATTTCTACTTAGATTGGTCTCAATCTGATGTGCTTTGTCTGCTTGACTATAAAGAAATGCACTAGTTATTAACTGGCAACCTTATTCCATCTCACTCTATAAAATAATACCCACTTCTCTCTAGACTACTCATCTACCCTATTTTATATCTTCATAGCCCTCATCGCCACCAGATATATGAAATATATGGATGTATCCTATATTTCTTCCTTGATTTTCTTTTTTTAATTTGTTAATTTTGTATTTATTGAAACTGTTTCTTAGCTCACATATGCATAGTTCAGGAATACAGGTCTGTGATAAACTTCTATGTAATTCAACCCAAAGAAATTCTTTATATTTCACTCTGAAAGATACCTGCCTTACTCATCTCCTCCAAATCTTTCATGGAATCATCATTTCTGTAGAATTCTGCATATGCAGTCTTTCTTAGTTTAGCCACAGTAAACTTAGAGAGAGCTGCAACTCTCCGGAATACAATGAACGCTCCAACAATATGAACTTGAATATGGCTAGCCACTATGTAATGTTTCCTCAAAGCACTGGAAGCCATGGTAGTTACTGTCCTTGACAGGTATGTCAACCTTAAATAATGTCATTTAGAAAATACAATGAAGTATGGAGTTTGAGGATGGCCACTTGGGAGCATAGATTCAAGTTGCCCTGAATATATTTTTTCTTAAATTATTATCATTATTATTATTATTTGGAGACAAGTCTTGTTCCATTACCTGGGCTAGAGTGCAGTGACATCAACTTAGCTCGTAACCTCAAACTCCTGGGCTCAAGCAATCCTCCTATTGTAGCCTCCCCAGGACTTGGGACTACAGGTATGTACCACCAGCCCTGGCTAATTTTTAAATTATTTGTAGAGTTAAGATCTTGCTATTGCTCAGACTGGTTTCAAACTCCTGGCCTTGAGTGACCCTTCCTCCACAGCCTCCCAACATGCTGGGATTACAGTCAGGAGCACGACACCCTTTGTGTATTTTCTGTTTCAGAATGCAAGTTTCTGGGGGCAGGCTTTCATCTCTTTGTGTAGCCCTAGTCTATAGAACAGAGCCTAGCATATTAGTAATTCTCAATAAATATTTGCAGAATAAATATATGACCTAATAAGCCTGTAGAATCATGTCATGAGTTTCAAAGCACCTTTTTCCAAGAAGCATGTTTCATGGGGCCAACCATATTTATAAAGTAATTTCATGGTAATTCTATTCTATACCCCAGTTTCTTAAAGTATATTTTTAAAAGTCTAAAGTTGCTGCTTGAACTTTTCGTTAATTTTTTTTGTTCATTTCTTTAATCCACAACCCTCATACACTCTCTCCTTAAAAGCCTTGGAAAACTTCTTTTCTTCCTCTTCCTCAACTCTGATGAGTTTCTTATCTTTGTCTCTTTCCCCACCTTTTTCTCTCTCTGTATTTTAAAATGTAGTTGAATCTAACATTGTTTTTCTCCAAGCAACAAAGGTTCTTTCCTTTATGAAGGTGAAAGGGATGGAGATAAAATAGTTATTGGGCTGGAAATTGCAGGTTAGTCTTTGGAGGGTGTAGGGAAGAAGACTTTATTTATTTATTCATATATATGAATAAATGCCCCACCCCCCAAATTATTGATTCCTATACCTTAAAGCACTTTAAAAATAAAAAATCAAAGACAGCTAGTTCTCATGGAAGGAAATCTTGTCTTTCTAAGTAGAATACATTGATAAATTCAAAACATCATAATGTATGACCAGTGCCCTATGTGGAAATCCAGTGGTCCAATGATACCCTTTTGAGGCTATTTAATAGAAATAGGAATATTTAGTTCTTTGGCTGCGTACCTAAAACCAGGATAGGTTGTAGCTCATGATGTGCCTTTAGGAGAAATATGTACCCTCTCGTGATGTCTAGAGAAATGGCATCAGTGTACTACTTGGAATCTATAATTAATATCAAACTGAGGAGAGTTCATTGCCGAGATTGAAAACTTAGTATTGAAGTATAATTTTCAACAAGTTAAACATATTGCTCTCGTACAAATATACATTAAACAATTATCAGAGATTGATTTAATGTAGGGAAATGATGAGAAAGCTGGTTCAAAGAAAACTGGAGAGAGGAAGTACATAATGGTACTGAAGAAAATGTGGAATTAGATGGCTAGGATACGCACAAAACTGCCTCTTACTCTAACGGACAATTAAACACTAACCTTTGAGGTTGTCATTTTACCAAGTAAGTTTTATTTGCATTTCCAGTGCATAAAATCCATTTATTTGTTTTATTTTTTATTTATTTTATCATTATTATTTACTATTACTATTATTTATTACTCTCAATTTTCTACAAGCCAATCTTCACCTTTATAGAAATAGAAAATATCTAAACAAAAGGAAAATAGGAAAGCACATACCTATAAGAGAATAAAATCACCCTGAGCTGAGCCTGTTGAATCAACTCCAGTACGATGCTGAAGAACAGGCAATCATTCTTTTACTTACATCCAACTTATTGATACTAATTTTTTTTGTGGCTTCCAGAATCTAGTTTTATTTGATTCAGCTTGTTTTTCTGGCTGACATGAAATTTTTGGCAGCACACTGTAGTGGTTCAAGAATGTGGCTCTGGGATCTGTGTAGAATCCCGGCTCTGCTCATTACTACAGGAAGTAGCCCGTCCTGTTTCCCCCACTTGCCTCACCTGGGAAGTGTGCAGAAGGCTCTCTCAGTGTGGCAGTGAGCCTTCTCTGAGTTAATCCATGGGAAGGACTCCCAAACAATCCCTGCATCAAAAGATGCTACAGCTTGACCCCTGGAGTGGATGTGGTGAGAACGTTCGGGCAGTGACCAGCGAGGTATCCAGGGTGTCGGGAATAAGCTGTTTACTGATTTGTGTGCTAGTTTCAAAGATCGATTTCATTTGTGAAGATTCATCGAACTGTGTGCTGGAAACATGTGCACTTTGTCTATCTGTATCACATTTCCAGAAGGTTTCTGCATTTTTTTTTTTTTTTTTTGAGACAGAGCCTCAAGCTGTCACCCTGGATAGAGTGCTGTGGCATCACAGTTAACAGCAACCTCCATCTCCTGGGCTTAAGCGAGTCTCCTGCCTCTGCCTCCCAAGTAGCTGGGACTACAGGTGCCCGCCACAATGCCCGGCCATTTTTTGGTTGCAGCCATCATTTTTTGGTGGCCAGGGCTGGATTCGAACCCGCCAGCTCAGGTGTATGTGGCTGGTGCCTTAGCTGCTTGAGCCACAGGCGCTGAACCAGGTTTCTACATTTGTAATACTGCCTGGGAATAAGCATAATTTGTGGGAACACTCCAGACTTTGAAAGGCTGTCAAATTGGTGGGGTCCAAGCTAGATCTCCAAGGGGTGAAGGGCTTCCTAAGTTGTCTGGGTTATAGGTAGAATAAAAAAAAGTCACAATAGGGTTGATACTAACTTTCTTAACATTCATCACGAAAATAAAAGAAATTGACTGAATCTTCCATCATCAGAAAACTAACCTTAAAATATGACAGACAATTTTATATTATTATTTAATGAATGTATCATTATCAAAATAAATCACCATTATTTAAATATCAACCAAGTAGATATCATTTATTGAGCACTGTCTTTGTATCATATATGTTTATATATATGTATATATATACATTTATATACATACATGGTTGTATATAAAACGTTGGAATAGTTATGACCATTTTACAGATGACAAAAATGGCAGTCACAGTTCTTAACCTGTCCAAGGCTGTCCAAGTGTCATACCCTTACAGGTAATCCAGCAAAATTTACTCAGGAAATGAAGGAGATGGAATTCTTACAATCCTAATCAGGTAGTAGAGTCAGAGAGAAAATTTTACCTAAATCTCAAAATACATTAGGGAAAAGACGACATTATCAGAGACTAAAAACATCATAAAAAGTGACAAAAATGGACTTTATCCATTTCCCTCACAGAAGAACACATTTTTGCTTGTGAGGTTCTCTTGCCAAATAATAACAATAATGATAATTATTTTGATTGTTTGATCAAAAGAATCAGATCTCCCCTGGATCTGATTGATCCCATATCAATAAAACTGTTAATTTAAGAAAGATACAATGGACAGAAAAATGTATTCAATGACACCACTGGCATGCCATTACCTAGATCTAAATGGAGAGAGTAGATATTGAATCCTTAAATCGACGTAGAGGAAAGTGCAGAACAAATAATCCAGTTTGTTCAATAAATAAACAACAAGGAGGGGATATAGAGGGGGCAAAGGAAGAGTACAAGAGAGAGAAAAAGAGAGAGCCCTGAGGAAAAATCTATACTTTAAAAGAACACAAGACATCTTGATCCAAACTATATAAAAAATTATAAGACAATTAAAAAGAAGAATTACTATCGGATGATATCAAGTAAAAATTAATATTAATTTTTTTCTATATGGCTAGGTTGTTTAAGTGTTATACATTTTGGAAATATATATGACGATATTTATAGGTCACATTTGATAAACTGAGAGTTACTTCAAAATAATTCAGAGGTTGGGCTAACATGGGAGATTGCACAAACGAAACCAGTTAGGCCAGCGGTTCTCAACCTATAGGTCTCGACCCCTTTTTAACAATGAAAATAGATTGCGGCATTAGGAAGGTTGAGAACCACTGAGTTAGGCCACGAGACAATAGCAGTTGAAGTCAGGTAATGGGAGATCATCATTCTACTATTTCTACTTTGTATATGCTTGGCATTTTCTATAGCAAAAATATTAGGAAAAAATCTCATGAAGTTGTATGCAGATAACTTAAACAAAAGCATAAAACAATCTTTATAAATCTTTTCACATGTATTTCTCTAAGAGAAGGAGCTAGTAGGCATTACTACTCATCTATAAAGAGAATGTGTTAACTCAAAGTTTGAACTTAATCTTGCTGAACCCGTTCTTTGTCCCAGGTGACTATCCTTGTTAATTCTCACCATTACTAAACCAGTCCCCAAATTATTTCAAGATTAATTAGGTCATTAAGTAATATAGCATCAGAAAATAGGGAGAAGGGTGTTACACATCTTCCTAGAAATCATGCATGACTTTTTATTAAAATAATGTCATTTAAATGATATTAAAAGTCAATTTAAAAATCTCACTGATCACCTTTGCTTTCTAAGAACTAACTTCACTAGTTATTTGAAAACTTATACTAAATATTAATTATGTCTTCACATGACCAAGATTGAAAAACAGGGAAGACGAGTTAAGTCTCCTAAAATGATTAGGAGATTAAGTGAAAACTAAGAAGTAATTGCACATGTAAATTTTGAGCCCTTTCTTCTCTCAACTCCTAAATCATCTTCTGAGTTTCATTCTCCTTAGCCCTTTATTCTGTAAGGTTGGAATTTCAGTAGAAAACAAAGATAATTCTTTAAAGAAAAGTGCAAATATTCCACTTATAAAAAAGATAGCAGATGAGAATAAGGAAAGCTACACAAGAGAAAAGGTAATGGAAGATAGAAATTTGCTAGAAGAACAAAGGAACTTTAGAAACTGATTTATAAATTTCTTATCTGATCAAACTTACAGTCTTTCAGTAGACTAGAGATTGGTGTAATTTATCTTGTTTTTAGCAAACATGCTGATCCTGCTTCTTGTAACACATTTATCCCCAGAAGAAAAATATAATTGTTATCAGCATGAATGCCTTTGGCTGCAAGTAACATTCCAAGTTAGCTAGTTTAAACAGTAAACAAAATGTGTTATCTCAAAGACCAAGGAATCTTGAGATAAGATGGCTCAGACAATTTTTGTATTTCCTCTCTGCCATCTTGAGTGGGTTAGTTTTGCCCCTGGCAACCATTGCATCATGGCTGCTGTAGTTTCTGGCATCTTAACACACCATAATATCTAGTGACAGAGGAGATACTGTTTCTTCCCTGGTAATTCATTATAAAGAGACAGAAAATTTTCCTATGAGGTCCCCAGCATTTTTCTCCATTGTCTCATTGTGAAGAGCTCTATCAGAACTCCATCCCCAATCCATTACCAGAAAAATAAATGAGATCTCCCTGATTGAAGGATTGGTGTGGATAGATGAGGTTTCAACCTTGAGTAGCGTTGGGGGTCGGCGAACAAACAGTCCTCTTGGGTAGAAAGAAAGGTTGAATATTTGTTAAAGAGCCTCTATAATCTGGACCAGTGTCTCTCAAACTCTCGTGTTTAGAATTTCCTGTGATCTTGTGAAAACGCAGATTCTGGTTCTGAAGGTTTGACTGGGACCTGAGAACCTGCATTTCTAGTAAGTTCTCTGTTGACTCTAATGATGCCGGTTCCTAGACAGCACTTTGGAGAAAGGATCTGGGCTCTACACAACTAGATAAAAAACAATCTAGCATAGTGGAAACCAACCTGGGTTAGACTTTCTAGCAGGGTGATTTTGCATATGTTACTTAAATTCTCTAATTCTTGAAAGATGGATGGAAGGAAGAGAGGGAGGGGAGGTGGGGGAGGTGTGTATGGGCAGTAGCAGACCCAACATGAAGATCTATGACACAGCAAGATTTCTGTTCACTTTCTAATTCTCATTTTGAAGGTCACTCTGTAGTGACAAATTAGAGAACTTGGGCAGAAATAAACAGGGAGGTGTTTAATAGGAGTGTTGGGGAAGAAAAATATAAATAACTGATGCCAGTAAAATCCTGGGAATGGTGACAAATGTATATAAAAGGCCTCAGAGCCTCAATGATAGCAAGCTATATAGAAATACTGTAGTGATGTTACAGTTATAAAACACACTCTGCCTTTGGGACATCAGACAATGCATATCTTACATACTGGGCTATGGATTTTTGAGGGATAAAGATCTTTAACCCTGTATTATACCCAGCAAGGAACGATGGGAGACTAAGGAGCAGGTTGTGAGGAAAGAGTAAAGGAAGAGGAATCCTCAGAAAAGAAAATTAAAAGGCACATATCTACCTCCATCTCAAGGGGGGAGACATGTCCTTACTCTAGCAGTGGTGGGAGGGTAGGAAGGTGATGCAGGACAAGGCGGCCCTACAACCGCTGCCTTGACCCAAGAGGTGTTGATGCTGTGGCAGATGGAGGAACCAGCTTGCTGGAAGGGCCAGACACCTCTGCGGAAGACACTGGCGCCTTGCTATCTCCTTCCCTAGCTCGTCTGGCTGGTACATTTCATAGATGGCACCTTGCTGTCTCCTCCTGCACATCTGACTGGCCAATGTCATGTCAGTTTCCAGGGCCTGGGTCTTCATTGGACAGCTGGCTGACACTGATGAGGACCCACACCCTAAGAAGTTCTGGCAAAACAACTCCCTGGGACTCTATAAACCCCTGAGCAGAGAGCTCAGGGGCAGACCTCGGCTGGACCTCGGAGAGGGAGCAGGAGACTTTGTTCCCCTCCTGGGTCCTCTCTGCCTGGAGGTTTGGTTTTTCCTATACTTGTAATTCCTCTTTCCTGTAAATAGATCCTGCCTTACCACTACTCTTGTGGTCCGTCGATTCCTTCTTCAAATCGTGGAGACCAAAAACCTAAAATTCCGATATCAAGGGCATTGGCTGTTTCCTGTCTCGATAGATCAAATTGAAAAGTGAACTGGATTCAGTAGCAGAATAAGGCATATAAAAAGACCTTAGCAGGAATAGTGAGTCTGAATCCATCCCAATGCTTCTTTGTATTGGTCCTGTGTCCCTTGGCACTTCCTTAACTTCTCCAAGCCTCAAGTTCCTTACCTGTAAAATGAAGAAAACAACACCTACCTTTCAAAGAGTAGTGAATGTTAGAGATGAACAGGAAATGGGTCTGGTACACATTAGGTGCTTCATCATTGCAAGTAGGTCTTATAATAATTCATGATAAAAGGCTCAAATCAGGAGGAGGCTCCTGTGCTGTGGACAACAGGTGTCTTCCAAGAGCTTCTGAAGTAACAGGAGCAGAGGTCAATGTACATGTGACAAACCAGGCCCCAGTGAGGTCCCTTACTTTAACTACCGCTTCCCCTGGCAATGTTGGTGACACAATTATGTGTCATCAACTCTTGGGGCCGGGGGTGGGGCATTCTATCAGCACTGATGCCTCTCCTTACTTCTGCCTCCTCCAAGCTGGCCAACTCCTCCTTCTGCACCTTCAATAGCCGAATAGCAACAGTAGAAAAACACTTAGGACAAGTGAATTCATTGGTCTTCGTTAAGTGCAAAATTCAGCAAATAAAGGAGTGGTTTTCATTCCAAAGAGCTTTTATTGTAGAAGTCTTTACCTTGGTCCTTGCTTCCCATGTGTCCCAGTGTTTTGCAAATTTTTCCTAAATGTAAAATGAATGTGCAGGATGTCTTATTTTCTTCTTGTATTCTGGCTACATTACCTGTGTGTGCACTTGAAGTGCATTCAAGATCAGGTGATATCCAAGCTGAAAGTGCGTTCTGCTTCCTTCAAGGATAATAAAAAGTGTTTAACTTTGGTGCCTAAAATCTAAAGTAAGTAGTTAGTGGAAATTTGTAAGCAAGAGCTGTGAGAGATTTGAAAATATGTCTTCTTCTGTGTCCTTATTGGCCTATATTTAGGCCTTTCTGTAGGGTGGAGAGAACTTGTAAGTAGTCCCAGGAGACGCAGATGAATAGAAAGGTTGTGACATTTTGAACCCTGGCTGCTACCTTCTTTACAATTACCTGTAGGACCTTTGGAGAGACATCTCAGAGAACACCCGGGATTTGCAGGAAATCCAGGCTGCTGGGCCTGGCTCCTTGCTACAGACGCCATAACTGCTAAAATGGTCTCTCATCCCCCGCACAGGGAAGTTAGGGCTGCAGCCCGATTTCCAAGAATACAAATCTCAGGGCCAAAGTGCAATTTGTTGTCCATTTATTAAACACCCTTAATAATGTGAAACCAGTTTCTAAGAATGCAACACAGCGGTGTTTTTCAAATTTAATAACTTGAATAAGCTGGTGAGAAATTGATCAGGAAAATTAAAATATAAATTGACGCAGCAATTCACAAGCATAACAATACTTCTACTGAGAATTATTGAATTCCTTGCAGACATTCTTATATCGTGGTTCTTTAGAATTATTTCTATAACATCATGATGGTAATGATGAACGGCAGCATCTTCAGAGCACTTCCTATACGCCAAACCCTGTGCTGAGGGCTTTCTAAGGATAATTTCATTTAATGTGGTGCAAAAAACCTGACTAATTCTAGGTTAAGAGTCAACATTAGGATGATAAAATTTTCTTTTGATACTGAAATCTAAGACATAAGTACAGTTCATCAGCCTTGAGGTCAAGGACTTGGCATTTCATCTTTTTATCGCTCTGCGCAATGTCTCCCATGGAAGTGACTCCACAAATATTTTTTGACTGAATGAAACAAGAAAGGCAAGTTTCCAAAGTCTTGAAATTCAAATTGTATTTGTGAAACTACCTCCATTTAATAAAATGTTTAAGTGTCAACTACAATATTAAAAATGATAATTACTTTACTAAATTTTTCATAATGAGGATTTTAATTTTGTAATCAAAAAGTACTAAAATTTTCTCACTCCAAATAATGTTGCCTTATAGAAACAATAGCATAAATACATAGAGACGGCTAGATAAAAATATTCATCTCAGCAAATTTGATGTCCAGGCTACCTTGAGTCTACTGCTCTGTGTTGCTGACTGCTTATCAAGATTTGCTAGATGCTGTGGGCAACTAGCACCGTATTTCAGCCACAGGAATTCTCTCAGAAGCAAATCTGACGTCAACACCCAGATGTCCCCATCCTTCAAATCTCTGAAGGATTCCCCATTACTCTCATCATAAAAACTATGGCTACAAGGCACTTCAAGTGGTAACTCAGAATGCCTCCCCCTCACCTGTGTATTAGAATCACCTACACGGTTTTTGTTTTGTTTTGTTTTTTTGTTTTTTATAATTTCATATTAACATGGGGGCACATACTATTAGGTTCCACAGTTTGCTTTTGTAAGGTTAAAATCCAAGTTGTCCTTCGCCCAGGAAGTGGGCAATATGCTCATGCAAAATCCCTGTTGTGTATGCCCCCCAAAGTGACCCACAGCTTTAATGCACTCTCTGCGAAAATACCAACATCACACTTTGGAGATTTTGCAAAAGTAGTTCTACATTTCATATGGAACTGGAAAAAAACAGAATAGGTCAGAGGCCCTGTTAAGGATTCAGAACATCCTGAACTTGTCCTTTGATTCAATTATCACAATTTTCAATTAGAAACTTTTATCTCTGGGATTACTTGATGAGCGTTCATCTTTCTCAGGAGAAAATGAGCTGAGCAAAGGCAGAAAGGCAGGGACTGTGTCTTCCTTGTTTGTCTTTCATCTTAGCACACAGGATAACACTTAACACACAGCAGGTGCTCGATGCTGAAGGAATGAACGAATGAAACCTGCTTTTTCCAGCTCATGTCACAACTTTACACACATATGGGGGAGAGGTAGAGGTGTTGGGAACATACCACCTCCCTTAGTTAAGCATGAAACACAAGTGAAGTGAAGACAGAGAGTATCAAACAGCCTTATTATTTCTGGAGTGAGAACTGGAAGAAAGACCAAGATCACTTTAGCGGAAAGGGTTCTAACATTTCTCAAGACTGTTTCTGTGTGTCCATTGATACAAATAACACGGCCTCGTGCAGTTGAGCACTGCAGTGTGGGAAGTCTTACAATACTGGGTTCAAGACACAGTCTCAGCTAGGCCAGCATCTTTCATCAAAATATGGAGCTTTTGTTTTCAACTAGGCTCTCAACCTATTACAAGTAGATCCTAATGGCCATGTTAACCCTGCTTCTGAAGATACACTTAGTCTTCCTTGCTCCCCCTGTTCACATTATATAGTTTTTCAAATGATAAAAACAAACCCAGTCGCTTAGATGATAAAAACAAACCTTTCCCCAAGTCTCCATAGTCTTTCTAGTCATGAGGCAAGGCAGCTTCATCGAACCCTTGGAATTCTCTTAGCTCACTTCACCCTTAATAGAAGGGGAAGAACCACGCATCATCATTATCATAACAGCTACTGTTCCTTAAGTGTTTATGTGCTAACCAAGCACTGTGATAAGCTCATCATCCATTACCTTCAATTCTCACAACCTGACCAGGTAAATATTAGTGTTTCCACTCCCAACGATAAAGATACCAAAGCTCAGGGCAATCAAACATATTGTCCACAGTTGTAGTACTAAGGTGAGGAAGGCAGAATGGGAGCTTACTTTTTGTCAGACTCTAAGATCTGAATTCTCCCACGATTCACTACACACTATGTCATCAAGGGCAGAGCACCCAATTTCCAGAGCCAATGATTGTATCCAGACCCCCTGTGCAGAGGAGAATTCAATCACGTTAGCGACCCACACTGCCCCTTCCAGTTCTAGGCCTTCAGAAGAAATCGCTGTTTCCTCACCTTGAGATCTTTCATGCCTAGTCAGCTATTTTCTTAAAAAAGCCAAAATATCACCTTCTTTGTTGGCTTTCATTTTCTCTGCAATTCACTGTAGAGAAAGCATTAGCTTGAGTAGGAAGTTTAATTTTTAGAGTCTTGGGCAATACAGTGGATGGCCTTTAAGAGATTTTGTGGTTAAGAGAACAGCATGAGCAAATGTAAAAGCTTCCCAGCAGAAGCACCATGACAAAAGGAGGCTAACTAGGCTTAGACGGGATGGGGAACGGGACGGGAAGGTTGATTGGCAACTGAAAACACTATCTCATACGAATATACTTTATTTGGCAACACATTATACAGATCGCTTTACTCCTCGAATTGAAAAAAGACAATTGTCCTCACTACCACTTGGAAATGATCAATTCCCACTTTTCAACTTGCATGCTGCATTCAGAAGTTGTCTGTTCATGCTGTGCCTCCAGGGTCATTATTCACAGGGTGAACATAACTGACAAGCATGTACAGAGCTGAAGAGACAGGGGAGAGCAGCTCCCTACACAGATCTTGGTGTCAGACACATTTGTGTCTTTGCTAAATGCTTCTCAAATAAATTGTTAAAAATAGCAAAAAAGTATCCAATGTATACACCCCTAATATGAAGCAAATTT
>CAUYRH010182114.1:0-11458 GCA_963574655.1 Perodicticus potto | reverse complement strand
CCCTGTCTAAAAAAAAAAAAAAACACCCCCCCCCCCCCCCCCCCCCGGCCAACACACACACACACACACACACAGAATAAATAAATGAAAGGAAGCCACTCACACACCCACAGCACTTGACCACTGGGGCAAACCTATTGGCCCTAACTACTTGGATATCTAAGACATCTCAAACGTAATTGTCTAAAGGTGCATTAATGAACAATACATCCTCCCCCTCCCGACACCCCCACTTGCCCTTCTCGGTGACCTTTCCTGCACTCAGACAATTCCTGCCTTTAGTGCCGAGTCCCTCTTACACTCAGCACCCCCCCAGCCAATCTTAGTCTCTACTCTCAAGCACGAAATATTCAAAGCTGCAGGTTGTCCTGTGGTTTCTGCTTCCACAGCCTCGGTTCTCTCTGCCTGGAACATTATCCTAACAGTCCCCTAGCGCCCGTCTGTCCCTGCTCCAGACCCCTCCCCACCCAGAACCAGCGCCATTCGGATAAAGTCGCCCCTCTGCTCACACCACCCTCTTTCAGGGTTCCTACCTCACCAGGTGTGAAGGTAACGACCTTAGAATCACAGGCCAGGAGCTGTCCCACCTGTCACCGCCTCTCACGTCTCAGACGCACCCAGCATCGCTTTCTCTGTGTCCGCTGGGTTCCTGCCGCCACCTGCTCGCTGCTGCCTGAACAGAAAGGCCTCGGGAGGAGGCGTCTTCCCCTGCTGCTTGTCCTTGACGCCCCCCTGCCAGACAGCGTCCTTCCCCAGTTGTCGCCTGGCTTATTTCCACACATCTTTCGGGTCTCCTCTGTGAGGTTTGCTGTTTACAACGGGAGCCTCCAGTTCTCCCAGGACCCCCTGCCCCCCAGCCTTGCTTTCTCCTTCTTCACAGCCGATCACCTTCCTACAAACTGTCTATCAAACTATTAATGTATACAGTTGTCCCTCACAATATACAGAAGGCTGGTTCCAGGGTCCCCGGCATAGACACAGATCCATGCACACTTGAGGCCCCAGCCAGGCGCGCGGGTGAAGTTGGCCCTGGGAATGCGCAGTCCCCGGGAAGGCTGCGCTCTGGATCCGGGCTTGAGTGAAAGCAAAGTGTATAAGGGGCCTTTGTGTTCCAATCCACGAGGCTTAAATTAAGTCCCTAGAATATTTTTTGGCACATGGTAAATCTTCAATGAATACTTTTAAATGAGTTAAAATATGGAGGTTTGATTTGTATTTATATCTCCAAATGTTAGAATACGCAAGGAAATTCCTCCAGATCACTACTTTCCAGCAGAAATACTGGACTAACCAAGAGAGAAAAGGGGGAAACAGAGTTTAAGATTGTTGGGGTTCCTGCTGTGACCAAAATGGTTTCATGACTTTAATGACTTTATTTGCTAATTCTCTAGGAGCTTAATTGGTTTTATTTTTTTGGTTTTCCAAAGTTTAATCATCCCAGGTGTAATATTGGATTTAGTTTATGAAATGACAACTGTTATTCGGTAGATATTAGATAAACCAATGAGTTAAGGGAACACATTCATATTAAAATGAAATGCAAAATTATATGAAATTGAAACATGATATTTCCAGTTTCACTGAGTTAATAGCCCTTTCAGAAATATCGTACCGATAATTCTGAATCAATACGAATGTGCATATTTTGTTAGGAAATTAGTGTTAATGAGTTTCGGTTCTTATCCTAGAGAGGTTCTTCTTTTTTTCCTTTCTTTTTTAATCAAAGTCTAGTTCCCTTCCCTTACTCTGGGATGCCATTGTGGGCATCCTGCTGGTAGCTGCTGAATTTTGATCTCCAGGTGAGTGGAGACAGCAAGACGGCAAGTTGGGAAGCGAACAACTAACACCTAACCAGAGTAACGCTAGGCAGCCATTCTTCAATTTAAAACTGTGACAGTCGCATCTCACTTACACATGAACAGGAAAAATATGGGAGTGAGTTGTTGTTTCAATCCGTTTATTACTACAGTTACGTTCTTTCAGAGGCAATTAAGCTGAAAATGTTTACACAAAAAAGAAAAAGATAGCCTTTCACCTTAGCATAGCTGCTCTTATCAACCTATGCATTTTTACATCTAATTGTATGTTGCATTTTACCTTGCTCATGGGTCATAAAGAAAAGAGTTACACAATAGTGATATGACTTATATGCAGGCCAGTTAATGTTAAGTTTATAAGAGACAAATAATCAGTACATTTTGTTACACTTTCAGTTCTGCTGTTGCCATAATTTTATAATGATGCATATTTTTTAAAAGATACTATTGTTTAATAGTTCATTTTTAAGTCCTTAAAATTTAATTTATTTTTTATCAATTATATTTGCTATTTGGTTGAAGATGCAATGAGATACTTAAAATCAACCCAAATTAAGAAGTGTTTCTTTTAAGAGCATTTACAAGAAGAAGAAATTTTGTGAGCGTCTAATACATGTTTCCAGGGTACTTCATTGACTTTTTATGTTATGAGGACAATCACATAGAAAGTACTTTAAGATTGGTTACATAGTATAGTTTCCTAAAATAGAGCTGACTGAACAAGAATCTTGCATGACTGGTTTGAATAGAGTCCACTCAACTAGTGGTACCTGAATTTCATTTTGTTTTAAGGGTAATATTTGAATTAAATTTAAATTGTTGGGGCTCGGCACCTGTGGCTCAACAGGCTAAGACGCCAGCCACGTACACCTGATCTGGCGGGTTCTAATCCAGCCCGGGCCCGCCAAACAACAATGATGGCTGCAACTAAAAAACTGGCCGGGTGTTGTGGCGGGTGCCTGTAGTCCCAGCTACTTGGGAGGCAGAGGCAGGAGACTCGCTTGAGGCCAGGAATTGGAGGTTGCTGTGAGCTGTGATGCCACAGCACTCTATCCAGCTTGAGGTTCTGTCTCAAAAAATATATATATTTAAATTGTTGGGCGTGGCTTCCTCAAAGTTATTTTGTTTGCATATACATTTATGTAACATAATTTAAAAATAACTTTATTGAGGTACAGTTAAACAGGAAGTGTTGCATAGTTTTGGCAATGTATTCATACACGCCACCAACACCAACATAAGAGATGTATAAACAGGTATCTATCAGACGTGCAAACACTTACATATTAAATTTTATATTATAGTTCTATGAGCTTTAAGACCCGTTTAGCATCCTGTAATCACCACTAAAATCAGAGTACTAAACAGATACCTCCCCCCAAAACTCCCTAATTCCTGTTCCTCATAGTCAAACCTGCCCCACGCCACCTCTGCCAGACTGTTGCAGCCTGTATAGCCTATGGCCAGGAGGAGTGAGAGTTATAAGAAGTACCTGTATAGCTCAATAATGGAACACCTGGGTGGAAAGGGCATAGAGAGGGATTTAGCTCTCCTAACAAGCATGAGAGCTCACGAGATGAGAGCAGTGGTGAATTGGCAGTCTCTACACCTGTGGTGTCGAGAGGCACAAGATCAGCCTTATTTTGGGCTGGAGGAGAAGGCACTGGAGGAGCATGCGCATTCTATCATGGACCCGCTTACTCTGACTCTGATTCCTCTCCTGCCTGCAGAACGCCAGCACGGCGTCTCTCTGCTGAAGATCACTAAGCTCTGCTGAAGACTAAGATCTATCTTTCTAAGACTGCTTTACTCTCTCTAAGACTCTCTCTCTCCAACTAAAGTAGTTAGCCCTCAGGCACCTAAGAGACAATGAACCTGAGCAAGGTAACTTAGCGGTCCGGGTCCGGAACCTTGTTAAGCTGGGCCCTGGCAAGAAGTGTCAGAAGTGACATGTGAACACCAGACACTATTTATTCTTGCATTATACTTTTGTAGTGTGTCATACAAGTAGAATCGTGTAGAATGTGAACTTCTGAGACAGAACTGGCTTCTGTCATTCTACCTAAGGCATCTGATATTTCAATAAAGCATAATTTGTTTTTAATTCATTAGCTGACATGTACAAAGTTAATTTATGGTCAGTCACTTTCTTATTTAGCTTTGATATCAAAGGTGTGCTTTGGCTGATATTTGCAGCATATGGATCTACATTTAGGAAATCTAAAACATGCTGCAATATTTTCAGTGATATCTTGATTGAAAGGTACCAAGATTTTTCCCCTTGAAAATATTATATAATTAAATCTTAACTGAGTGTTATATTCCCAGAGCGTATTGAGTACTTGGTACACAGTTGGCTGACCTTTTTGTTCTCTCTGCTTACTCAGAGGGAGGAAGTTTTTATGTTCTAGTTTGTCTTTCTTTCTGAGAAGTCAATCTCAACCTGAAGCTTTCTTGCCTTGGACCTCCTGAGAAACATCGTGAGACACAGGGCTTGTTTATTTTATTTTTTCCAAGCCTTTATTGTACTGGCTGAGACTGCCCTTTTCCAGATGCCTATTTTATTCCTGAAGTTGTGGAAACTGTTTAAAGGTTAGCAGAATTAACGATTTAAGTAGAATACACCCTTGCCATAGAGGGTATGAAGGTCATTGCCACATTCCACAAAACGATTATAGTTTCCCATCAGATGCTTTTTCAATCTGATCCACTTGCTATCAGAAAAGTCAATATTTGCATTCTGTTGAATATGCATGACCACTAGTGTTTGAACAAAGGGCTACTTGATATATGCACTGCTATGATTATCTTGTTTGCATTCACAAGAAATTATCTGAAAATCCTCTAATGATTCAAAGACTTGCTGGAAGAGGTTATTTCATTATTGGAATTAGTTCTACTGAAACTTTAAATTAAACTGACTTAGCATTTTATATTTTTTAATTTAAAATAAATCACCAGAAATAGGAAAAACTTAAAATATGTAAGAATTAAATTCCTTGCTCACAAAATGTTGGGTCATGAGGATAAATAAATTTTGTAAGTTTTTTCATATTCCTGATTTATTTAATGTCTGAAGTGTATGCATTAAAGGAGTTCATTTTCCTTGGGAGTTTATGGTATTTTAATCAGATTGACTAGCTCCCCTTGAAAATTATACTAAAAATCGGCTCGGCGCCTGTGGCTCAACGGGCTAAGGCACCAGCCATGTACACCTGAGCTGGCTGGCTCAAATCCAGCCCGGGCCCGCCAAACAACAATGACGGCTGCAACCAAAAAAAAAAAAAAAAGGCCGGGGGTTGTGGCGGGCGCCTGTAGTCCCAGCTACTTGGGAGGCAGAGGCAAGAGACTCGCTTGAGCTCAGGAATTGGAGGTTGATGTGAGCTGTGATGCCACAGCACTCTATCCAGGGTGACAGCTTGAGGCTCTGTCTCAAAAAAAAAAAAAAAAAAAGAAAAGAAAAAAAAAAGAAAATTATACTAAAAATCATTTAGAATTTCTTTGAGAAGTATTGACTTTCATTGTAATTCTTTTAACATAGTCAATTTTGTTGTTTTTATTTTTCCTGTATCAACTTTTTAAAATACTTCATCTTCTGTTTTTAATTATTTTGTTTCCTTAAGTACAATGAAGTACCTTTGTCTGCTTGTCTGTCTGTTAATTTTCCATTTTAATCATTCTGTTCTGTGGTTTCTAGGTATGAAAAAAATAAATCTTGCTAAATACAATAGAAGACAAAACTCCTCCCCTATAGATTCTATTTAATGTTCCAATTTTGCAAAAAAAAAAAAAAAAGAAAGAAAGAAAAAGAAAAAATGCTACAGCTATTTACTCCTAAAAACATTTCGTATTTCTCATTAATTTGATCTGTTGCTTTTTTGCTTTTTTTAGTGTTTGAGTCTAATCACTTATTCTCTCACAATAAAATTTGCATTACGCTCTTTGTATTTCAATTTGAAATTTCAAACTAAAATAGAGTAAGGTTCTTCACTTCTCTATGACCCACTTTCTAAACTTGTGAAATGAAGAATTTGGGCTAGGTAAAACCTATTTTATTACAACGTGGTCGTATTTGCCTTCATGATCTCTGAAAGTCAAGCTACATGTGGCAAATATCTAACTCAAAGGACAGTTAATTGAAGATACGGTGAGAACCTTCAGCTTACAAGTCAAAATTTGTTAGAGTTACTGAGTTAGGAATATTTCTCAAGACTCTGATTTCCTCTATTGGGTTTGATTACCTCATTGGACTCTCTTTTTATGCAGTAGGTTATTAACTTAAAAGACTTATGACCCTACTTTTGTAACAAAATTTCTTCTCCTTTTTCCACTATTCTAAAATGTATTATCTACTGTCTCATTATCTATTTCTGACAAGCCCTAAATCATATATATTTGCTTGGATCATAAAAAAGCTTTTGCTGAAAGTAAACAAATAAAAATAACAAACAGAACCACCACAACAAGAAAACCTCTGTAAATGACCCGGGAATAACATATCCTGGGTAATGAAGAAGAAATTATTATTTTTAAAATTAGATTTCTGTGTGAAAAACAGTACAAAGTTTGATAAGTCAAACGAGGGAGAGATTAGGGCTTAGATTGGAACAGAAGGAGATTCGGGGTATGTGTTCCCATCTGAGAACTACTGCAGATTCAGAGAACATCGCTTTGTTTCTGTTTCAGAATACAATGGGAAAACTATGCATGCCAGCATTAGGTTCTTCCTCCTTTAATGTATCAAAGTCAACTTCACAACTTCTTGTTTTCAACTATCAAATTTTTAGGATTTATTTTTCAAAGTTTATGCTCCCCCTGTAGCAGTTTTTCCCAAACCTCAGGGTTAAGTCTTATGCTTGTCTCAGCGGTTATCTGAACAGGAGTCACTCAAAGGCAAAGACTGGAGCCATAAATATCAAAGCAGTGACCTGCAGTCAGTCACCCTCCTTAGCTCCTCTGCTCCAACCCCTCACATCCTCTACTTCTCAGCGTTTGATTCATGAAGTGAAAAAAACGGGACCTCACTGTCATTCCGTTATCTCATTCTACAAACTAGCAAACAGTGATGTTTCTATATTTGAGTTGACTGTGAACTCTCTCAATTATGAATTTTCAAAATGTATTGAATCTGTATATTTACTTCTTCGCTCTTAAAAATCATTCATTTTTTAAAACAAACATTTAGTGTTTATTTTATACCATATTATTTAGTAAATATTGAGATTACAAGTGTCAAAAGTCCTTTACCCTAACCCTCAAAGACATTACATTCTAGGAGACTGAGGTACAGAAATAACTATGTGACTGAATTATTAATACTTCAGATATAACAGTGTGTGGGAGCACAGGAGAAACCGAGTTACATCTGCCAGGGGGAAAATATGAAAATCTTTATAAAGATGTATAGCTTAGATAAATTTTGACAGTCACACATGAATGGTAGTTTCATGGCTGGCGCCTGTGGTTCAAGGAGTAGGGTGCCGGCCCCATATACCGGGTGTGGCAGGTTCAAGCCCGGCCCCGGCCAAAAACTATAAAAAAAAAAAAAAAAAAAAAAGAGTGAGAGAGAGAAAAAGAAAAAGTAGTTTCATGCAGGACTGAACATTTCAAGAATACATATTAAAACAATGCCTGCTTTAATGTGAACAAGCACATATTATTCAAATTAATAGATACATGTGGAATGTATCATATAAATGATAAATAGTTGTGTATATAAGCATTCATAAAATTGCTCTTCCTTGGATAATTTTAGTAAGTTTTTAAAGTACTGAAAGGAATATATAATGTACAATAAAACTTTAGGTAGTATTTAGTGCTTATATATTATTATAGCTGATTGATACTTTAAAGTATCGGCATATTCAAAGCTAAGTTCACCTGTATACATTGACTTTGTCCTTATTTCACTGAAACTTTGAGGTAATATCTTTCGGAAAGTTGTTTTATTCAAAATCAAATTCATTTATTTTAAGAGTTGAAATTTCTGGTGAAACTGTAATATTAATACATGTCAATGGAGCAATTGGGTAAACTGCAAATTTGTCTTATCAGTATCTAAAACATTTAAATAATTCATCCTACTTTTTTGAAAGACTTAAAACTAACATTATTTTAATAAAGTTTCAAAAATGTTAAAGTTTACTAAATCAAGTTTTCAGAACATTAGTGACCTTAACAATGAGACTAAAGAATCTCAAAATACTCTTTATTTTTGTAATAAAAACAAAAAAAAACAATTCTGATGGCATTTTTGGCTTGCAAGTAATCTCAGATAAATATTAGAAACATTCATAGAACATGTTCAAAAGAGATAAAAAAATAATAATAATAAAGATTAGGGTGGTGCCTGTGGCTCAGTGAGTCAGGCTCCGGCCCCATATACCGAGGGTGGCAGGTTCAAACCCAGCCCCGGCTGAACTGCAACCACAAAAAGGCCAGGTGGGGCATTGTGGTGGGCGCCTGTAGTGCCAGCTACTCGGTAGGCAGAGGCAGAAGAATCTCTTGAGCCCAGGAGTTGGAGTTGGAGGTTGCTGTGAGCTGTGATGCCACAGCACTTTTCCCCGGGGGGACAGCTTGAGGCTCTGTCTCAAAAATAAATTAATTAATTAATTAATTTAATTAAATAAAAAATAAAGATTATTTAGCCTCATATTAGAAATTTTGCTTTCATGGTTCTTGGGGGGGCAAGGAATCTGTATTTTTAGAGCTCTCATGGATATTGTAATATATAGCCAAATTTGCAGAAGGATTGCTGGAATACAGAATATACTATAAACATTTTTGCCTTATTCTTAGATGCTAAAAGAAGTGCACATTGATTATTTTTGGTATTATTGTAATTCTTTGGAAATGACTGAGGACTTGGGAGCTAAAAGGACTAAAAATAATGGAAAGCCATTGTAGTGGAAACTTGATTCTAAAGTGATTGGGGTTACTTTTAAGTATTTTTTGGTTCTTTCTTGTCAAGTTTTATCTGAAAATTTGAAAAAAACAAAACAAATGCATAACAGTTATGAAATGGGTTCTGATAAAGTATCTGTAGCATAATTATAATGTACTATATATGTAAGATGTCCACAAACATGAACTTAAGCCTAGTGCAGAAAAATTTATAGCAAGGGGAAAAAAAAGCAAAGAACTATAACAGATGAGCTTGAAGGCATATAATTCTAATTAATCCCTTTACATATTACTTGGTTAGAAAATTTGTTTTTGGTAATTTTGATTCTAAAAAATTTAAAAATATATAGAGAGAAACCCACATTTTTAAATAGCACAATATGGAATAGAAAATACAAGTTAAATCTCCTTTGCCAGGGTGAGAAAGTTTTATTTAGTAATATTATTTTAATTATAAAAAGATTAGAAGAAATATGTCTGTCAGTTCAAATATTTCAAAGATTCAGGGCTTAGATATTTTCCTGAATAAAAAGTATAACAGAAAAGAGCATGTTTTATGAAATCATTTTGTAAAAGTTTTCTATATATATTTTTCAATTGCATGAAGTGCTTTGAGCAGACATGGAATTTTTCTGTACATAAAAATTCTACATAGGCCTGATTAAAAACAAACACCTATAATGATCCTTTTTATACGACCCCCAAGCAATGATAGTTTAATTTGATATCAATCATATTATTTTGTGCTATGTGATTTTAAAGTTTGATTGGTAGGACCCAGGGCTAGCTCAGTGAAAGATCTAATACTAGAAAACAAACATATGAATAAGATATGTCTCATATAATTGACATATAAATGGATATCTTGGGTTCTATTTTAATCCCCATTTGTCATTTTCATGGAATGCATAGATATTTAAAACTCTCTAAGAGAAGACACACATTTCACATTAATGCTAAAGTAGCAAGTATAAGTCACAAAGCACAGACACAGCTTTCAAAAACTTGTTCTCATAATTTATAGTTCAAAGTCATTATTATTAATACTCTGGGTTAGCAGGAAAGACCGCAAATCATTCTTGGTTTTTCTCATGGGTCCTTATTTCCTCTCTTGTGCTGAGAGCCACGTAACCTGACTCCAGACTTTCAATGGTCTCAACCCTTGAAACCAAAAGCCAGGAAATGGAGGATTTTGCAGACAGACTTTGCTATTTTGTCTGCCTCTCAAATCAGTGGGCAAGAAGGCTCAACTTAACGACCTGCTTGAGTGCAAGTCATAAAAATGGAAAGGACAGGTTTCACACACACATCCCTGACTTGGCAGAAAATTATTATTTCACTTTCTAATGTACCACTTGTAGTTGATATGAATGATGTATGGACTCCCTGGAGTTCATTTTTCTCCATGTTATAAAAATGTTTTGGAATGTGTTTTTCTTCCTGGTATGTCCTAATTTGTCAGTGCAATGCACACAAAAATAAATTGGGGTACTTCTGAATTTCTTTGACTATCACTTGATCTGATAATACCTTGGTTTTCCTTTTATTGAAGATTGAAATAATGAGGTATATTATTTTAGTTGGGTTTGAATAACATAGTATTGTAGACTCTTCAAAAATATAGAAAATGCGGGCAGCACCTGTGGCTCAGTAAGTAGGGTGCCAACCCCATATACTGGAGGTGCTGGGTTCAAACCTGGCCCCAGCCAAAAACCGCAAAAAAAAAATATAGAAAGTGCATTGTCTAGTTTGATGGTAATCAAATTAATTTTAATATCTTATCCATTGTTGTAATGTAGTTAATATGTCAAGCATTATCAAAATCTGAAAAAGTGTACAAGAATGCTAGTTAGATATAGCAAGTAGTCCATAAACATTATTAATAAATCAATGAGTGAAGAAATTGGTAGCTTTTTCCTTATAACTTTTCTAAATTTATTATCAAAATGGACCACAGTAGAATACAAAAGACATAATCCTGTGCATATAAATCAATTGTATTTCCATGTCACAAAAGTTGAGTGACATATTGTTCAAATATTATTTACATAATCAAACTCTCTGTGAGAGAGGGAGTCTTTTACAGGTATCTTAATAGGTTATTTTTTCCTAAACAAAGAAATATTTAATACAAATATGGCTAGGAGTACACAGGAAGATTGGTAATAAAAAAATAACAAAAACACAGGCGTAGGAGAGAGTACGTTTTTCTAAGCACAATTTGTCCCCCTTGTCAGTAACTGTGTGTTGTGGGAAAGTGGCAGTCATACAAAAAGAACCATTCGTTTTTCTAATTGCCAAGTGCCTCTTTATCTCTACAACAGACAATTTACGATTTTGGTTTCAACATTTTGTTAATGTTGTCAGCAAGAGGAGACCCCATAGCAGTTCTCAAAAACAAGTCTTAATCCCAAATAAACAATCACGTTGTGCAGACCCCTTCTGTGCAGCTCATTCTCACAAGGTGGCCACCTCGCCCCCCTATCTTTATACAAACCAGTTCTCAACAAGCTGGTACTATTTCTCTTCTTGATAAAAGTGTGGATAATATTTGAAAATCCTAGGTTAACTTTGAACTAAATTGCTATAACTCCAATTCGTTTTTTAGGAGTCACTAGAACTATAAGGAACAAAAATTGGGCTCTGAAATTCTGTGAATCAAGTGTCACATGTCACTTCTGACACCACTTGTCAGGGCCCTGGTCTGGCCAGGTCTCAGGCCCAGCTTAACTAGGTTC
>CAUYRH010182107.1:0-19507 GCA_963574655.1 Perodicticus potto | reverse complement strand
GAAGAATTGTATAAATGGTGAACAGATCAGGGTTGAAGATGCGACAGGTGTCCGAGGGAAGGCAATGTGAGTGTGGAAAGGACCCGGTGGTGACAGAAACGTTCTGTATCTCAGTATCTCCACACCTGGAGATGACCTGGTGACGTGGTACTTAAACTGTGTGGCAGATTTTCAAGATATTCCCCATGGAGAGAACCGTGAGAGGCAACTGGGGTCTCTGTTCTCTCTCTCAACTGCATGTGAATCTGTAATTCCCTCAAACTAAAAAGTTCATTGGAAAACAGTTTTAACTCCCTTGTAGGGGAGTCGGAATTTGAGCCTTAAGTAACAGACATCTTCCAATAAAAAGTGAAGTGCTCTTCAGCCTAGAGATGACGGCTCATCAGCGTCTTGAAATTTATGAATGCTAGTACAAAGGCTTTGGTGACCCCGAAGCACTTACAGAAAGACACAGCTTTCTGAGGGCCATGGGAGCTGCTGTGAGGTGACGTAGCCCGTGTGCGCCTGTGTCATTCTGCTGTGTGAGAGCGAGGGCGCCCTGGGAGGCCCCACCCAGGACGCCATGTGGCTCTGGGGGCTTACTGCGCCCCTCCCCTTCTGTGGGCCACCGTCTTCACAGTGACCTGTGGGACCCTGGAAGCCTCCTGCTTTCCCGTGAAGCGTTTGGGACGGGAATAGAACAAACCTGGTACGGCTCCTCTACTGACCCAAAGGGGCAGCTCTGTGGCCAACCTGGGGACGCTGGGACAGACCCAGCTGGGATGGCGGAGGCCGAGGCAGTGTGGGCCCTAGGTGGGCAGGACCCTGAAGGACCCCAGCCCATACGCCCAGCGTCTTGGGGGCATGGCAGTCTGAGAACGGCCCCAGGTTCAGGGCCCATGGGCAGGGCCCAAGGCAGCTGAGGACCTGCACTGGGGCCAGAGTGGCCTGTGGGCCTGGGGCCTGGGAGAGGCCGGCCCTGGGCCGACTCCCACGGTGCCCGGAGGTGTGGCTGCTTGTCCACACCTATGCCCTCACGGCTCTGGCTTCCTGTCTCATGGAGCTGTGGGGACGAAGGCTGGGCCCTGCTGCGTGCATGAGCCCCAGTTCCCACTGCACAGCTAGCTCTGGCCTTGCTGTGGATGGAGGGTGTGCTGAACCCTCCTGCCTAGTGTGTGGGCAGCTCTTGTCCCCACGCTCTTTGCATGTTGCACTAACACATGCTCCCCCCATCTCACACCCTGGGCTGAATTATATGTCTGGGGTCCCTCGGTTGGCCATCCGCGCCCCATCCACGTGCTCTATGTCCAAGGGTGTCTATGGGAGGCCGCAGTCTCAAACTGGACCTTCTGTCTAAGCTGCGGATCTACCCCTGTGCATGGCTCAGCCTGCCTCTTTCTTGGAAACATGGTCCCAGAATTCTGCCATCCCAGGGAGGGCAGACGGCCCAGAGTGCCCTGGCTCAGGGACTCCTGGCACCCAATATCCTGCTGGGATTGCATCTTCCGGGGGGGGTGGAATTCGAGGTGCTCTTGATGGTGCTTGTGAGCCCAGCTTCTGTCCTGGCTAGTTTTGCTCGCAGTAGTGCCCAGCAGTGCCCAGCAGGGCTGGGGCAGGCCTACTACCCACTCCAGCCCCAGGCCCTTGCCGGCTGGTTGTGCGTGTGTGAGCTGCTCCCAGTGCTTGAGTCCCCCTGGGATATACCTCTTTTCAAACATGTTCCCTCTGCCTCCCTCCTCCCAGGAGGAGTGTGGGCAGAAACATCACAGCTCCCGTTTGCCAGGCCCAGGGGCCGTGCTCAGCCCGAGGGTCTCTGGAAGATCAGCAGCATCTGGTCTCAGCCATCATCATCCTTCTGGGAGGGTCCCCCCATCTCTTCTCATCATCCGTCCCGGGAGGGTCCCCACGTCTCTCTGCTCCCTTTCTGCTTTTTTCTGTGTTCTGGCTTCCTGTAGCTGCTCTAATAAAGTGCCACAAAACCAGAGGTCAGGCAGCAGAAGCTCCTGGGGGCCAGCAGTCCACCATCGCGGTGCCAGTGAGGTCTCGGGGAGCCCCGTCCAGGCTCCTGCCCGGCTGCTGGAGTCCTGTGGCCTGCGGCAGCAGAAGCCAGTCTTCATGCGATAGTCTCCCTGTGTGAGTCGTGTCTGTGCCCCGTTTCCCCTGCTCGTAGGACCCTCAGTCATATTGGCTTGGGCCCCCGACGCTGGGATGACCTTGTCCTAACTGATCTCATCTGCAAGGGCCCTGTTTCCAGATAAAGTCGCATCCTGAGGTACTGGGGGTTAAGACTTCAAAATATGAGTTTTGAAGGACACGATTCAAGCTGTAACGTCCTCTACTGGACTTTGTCAGAAACGGTACCCCTCATTTCATGCCAGAAAACACGTCTAAAAGCTAAGTGCAGGGGGCGATGGAAACAGACTTGAGGCACAGAAGACGTGACTCCCGGTCCTCAGGAAGGCAGCGGCCCTCAGGTCACATGTAAAATGCCATGGCATTTCGCTCTCCAACTCGGAGGGGACACAGGCTGAATGTTGCTGCCCCCCACATCTGCCCCAAATTTACATGTGGAAGGAAGCCCATCAGTGTACCCTGCTTCTGGATGAAGTTTTTTTATTTTTTAATTTTTTTAACATGCTAGCCCTAACACATACAAAAAATTTACCAGCAAGCCATGTTTAAATGTATAGTTTAGTAGTATTGACTGTATTCTCATTGTTACACAATAGATCTCTAGAACTTCTTCATCTCATAAACCTGAAACTCTGTCCCCATTAAACAGACTCCCCATTCCCCTTCTCCCAGCCCCTGTCAGCCATCATCCTCCCTCCTGTGTCTGAGAGTTTGACCACAGTAGAAACCAAGTGTGTTTCTAAACCCCGACTCATACGGGGTTTGTCCTCCTGTGGTCAGTTACTTCATTTAGCACTGTATACCCACATCATAGCACAAGTTTGATTTCATTCCTTTAAGGCTGAACAATGTTCCATTCCATGGAACCCACGTTTTGTTTGACTGCCAATTGTTGGGTGGACTAGACCACTCCCCCTTTGGCTGTCGTGAGCCATGCTGCCAAGGGGTGCAAGAGGCTACCGGGACCCTGCTTCCAGAGCTATGGGTGTGTCCTGGACACGGTTTGTGGGTCCCTGTGGAGGAACCTGGGACCACAGTCCCCAGCCTACCATCTGAGCAGCTCGTGGTTCAGACCCACCATTGCCATCACACTGCCTCACACCCATGTATGAAATTCTGGGCTCAACATGGGGACCCAACCTCTTATTCCTAGGAGGGAAAAGAGTTAACATTGATCAAATGCTCGTTACGTGCTAGGCAAGGAGACATGCTCTCACGTGTGGGGTCCCAGTGTGGGGACACTATTAGACAGGCTGCTCTGTGGTCTGGGGCTGGCTCCCTGGCATGCGCAGTCTGACCAGCGTCCAGGCCCAGGCCCCCGTGGCTCTCCAGGAGCCATCTGTTCACCTGAGCTGTGCTTTCCCCACAGGTGAGTGAGAAGATGTAGTGCACAACAGCTCAGGTGACGTCTGCTGGAGCTTGGCACGGACACCCCAACCCAGAGGGAGCATCCTGCCCCTGTCCTGCCCCCCATCCAGCACCATGTCCAAGAAGGGCACAGGCGGCCGAGCCAAGGGGGACAAGGTGGAGGCTCTGGCGGTGCTGCAGGCGGCCAACGAGGAGCTGCGAGCCAAGCTCACCGACATCCAGATTGAGCTACAGCAGGAGAAGAGCAAGGTGGGTTCCCAGCCCTGCCCAGAGGGCAGCTGCTCAGGACAGACCCCAGGGGCTGGGGCTGGGGGGCAGCACTGGGGAGAGTCGAAGTCCTGGTGGGCAGGGGCGCCACACCCCCGAGCCCAAGGTGACTCCTGAACAGGCATGCGCAGGGGGACCTCAATGCAGGGTGCTCTGTCAAAAGCCTTCCCTGGAGGTGGCCCCCAGCTTCTGCTGGACGCTCCTCAGTGGAGCTGAGCTGAAGCAGAGACAGATCTGGCTCCTTTAGCCTCCTGGTGGAGAGAAGCAGCGCTGGTTCCCCAAGTGCTAGGTGCAGGGCCAGCCTGGAGGGGGTGGGTGAAGCCCAGGGGCCCAGAGACCCTTGCTGGGCAAGTCTGTGATGGCCGCAGCCCAACGTCCAGCACTTTGGGGTCCTCAAAGCCTGCAGGGAAAGCTGAGCTATGCTGGCAGCAGAGGGAGCCTCTGAGGAGGAGATGTCTGTCTGTCTGGGGACAGAGTCCCTCAGCACCAGGCCATACCTTGGGCTGGGCCACTGCCAGTCTGAACTTCCTTTCACCTCTGGTATGACCTTTGCACTCCCACCAGGAACTGTGTGAGGACTCTTGGGATGGGAGGCTAAGTAGCACGTGTCTGGTGGGAGTATGTGAGGCAGGGTGGGCTCCTCCAGCAGGTGCTGCTGGGCTCCTGGCTGGTCGTCCCTCTGGGAAGTGGGGGGCTGGTGGTGGGCGGGAGTCAGGTTAGTTGGGGCAGTTGCTTAACCTCTGAGCCATCCAGCCTCCTGTAACGTAAGCCCTGGTTGTGTAGAACAATAGTGTTTTGTGATGCATGATGATCACGTGACATTCAGGGGTCACTGTCCCTACATAAAGCTGAGTAGGGCACAGCCGTGTGTTCTGACTAGCATGTTGTCCATGGAGAGTCCCGCAGAGCCTGAAACCTATGGGACCCCTGCCCTCACTTGCCCTCCTGCCTTCCTCCCCTCCTCTCTGCATGGGGCCCAGGGCAGCACCACAGTCTGGCGATACTGAGGAGTCCCATCCTTGGGGCCCAGGCCATGGGCACACTGTGACATTGGCAGAAGTGCGTCCAGCACCTGCTCTGCACCAGGTGCCCCTGGAGGCCTGGACTCGCCGCCTGACTGGAGCATGAGGGCAGGCACAAAGTCCCCGGGCTGAGGCCAGGAGGTCCAGCCACAGCAAAGCCTTGGGCCTGGCTCTTGCCTTCCTGCTGCCCTGTTTGTAGGTGAAAGAGGAGAAGAGAGGACTTGCTTAGAGCTCAGCAAGAATGAAACCCCTTGTTTTATTAAGTAAAAATATCACAATTGTCTTTTTAATGCAAAGAAACGCCACATGGTAGAAACCCCTGAACGCAGTGCTGGGGCCTGGCCCCGCCTGGTGACAGTGTTTTCAGTTACAGCAGCATCACACCTGTGTTAAGTGAGCTTGGCATATGCTAAAATTAGTGTCATTGTTACAACTGCAGGAGAAATTTACATAGCCAAATCCAGAGACAAGGAGTTGGAGCCTCCTGTGTGATTTCCAGCAGATTCCAGATGTTTCCACTGGGGAAGACTGAGCTCTGTTCCCCAAGAGGGGAATTGATGCCCTGCACAGGGACCCGCCCTGGGACAGACCAACACCAGGCAGCTGGGAGGGGACCAGGCAGCCCCTCCTGAGTGTGTCCGGGATATGGCCATGGACATGGAAGTTCCCATATGCAGCTGGTTGGTCCGGGCATGTTGGACACGTGTACTAGCTTGACACAGGCAGGGGACTCCCCAGGGGTCACTGGTGCCACCTGAAGCATCTGGGCTTTACCAGAACACAAGGCCAAGTCCCAACATGTGGCCCCTGAACTAGTGGGCCCAGCTTCCTGTGCAGTGTCCCTTCTCCTGCAGGGATGGGAGCTGAACCCACAGGGGCAGAGGGAGGTGGTTTCTGCGTCCCTGTAGAGCAACGGGCGCTCTTGGGCCCTTACTAGGGTTCTGAGCACACTGAAGCTATGCTGCTGTGACCCTGCTGTTTTGGGGGTAACACTGGGAGGTATGGAAAGAAGCCAGTGAACCGTGGCCTGGAGCTTAGCGTTTCTGATTCCAGTCTGGGAAACACTTGCACAGACTGAGCTATGATGGTCAAGCCTAAGATGATTTAAATAAATCAGGACGCTGTCAGAGGACTTAACAGGGGCCACCTCCAGTGAAGGAGACCCCAGAAGGGAAGCAGCCCAGCAGGGAGATCCGCGGAAGGGTAAAATGAGCCCTGTCAAAGTGGGCCTGGGGTGGCCACTGAGCAGGAGGCCTTGGAGACCCGGAGACTCTGAGGACAGGGGGTGCCAGGTGGATCATCGAGGAAGGTGGGCCTGAGTGTGGCTCGCCAGAGCACTGGGAGGGCAGCAGGATAGGTCCACATAGGTCAGCTGCAGGCCATGCAGGTGGGGTCCGGGCAGGAGGGAGAAGTGATTATTATCTGGACAGGACATTTCAGTGAAAGAGGCACTGTTGATGAGAGTAGGGGGAGCTATCTCCTGGGCAAGTAGGGGGCAGACCAGTGGGCCTCCTTCTGCGGCCAGGCTGGTTATCTGGGCCAATGGGGGTGAAGACCTCTGGGCCTCCTGCCATAGTGTGGCTGGTCATCCAGGTAAACAGACCACTGGGCCTCCTGCTGTGCCGTGGCAGGAACCTGGGCACTCTCCAGGCATGGTGAGGCCTTGAAGACCTTGGACCTGGCCATGATCTGACTTATATCTATATATCATATGTCATAAGTATATTTATACATTTAAAGTGTACTGATACATTTTTTTTTAAATATTCTTGTTTTTTAAATTTTTATTTATTTATTTATTTATTTATTTTATAGAGACAGAGTCTCACTTTATCACCCTCGGTAGAGTGCCCTGGCGTCACATAGCTCACAGCAACCTCCAACTCCTGGGCTTAGGCGATTGTCTTGCCACAGCCTCTCAAGTAGTTGGGACTACAGGCGCCCGCCACAATGCCTGGCTATTTTTCTGTTTTGCAGTTTGGCTGAGGCCGGGTTTGAACCTGCCACCTTCAGTATATGGGGCCAGCGCCCTACTCGATGAACCACAGGCGTCTCCCGTGTACTGATATTTTTAAAAGTATCATCTGGCTGCTGTGGGAGGGGCCCTCCCAGAGGCCTGTGCCTTGGCCAAGGGTGGCAGCTGTAGGTGGACACAAACTGAGAGGCCAGGCCATGTGGGCAGAGCCAGTATAGGGTATGAGGGTGGACGATGGGTGCAGGACAGCTCCTGTGTTTGAGCCTGAGTTTGATGGTGGGGCCTCTCTTGCAGAGGCAGAACATCTGTGTGGGAGCACCAGGCTGGAGTGCTGGGAGGACACTAAGGCTCTGCTCTGGACGTGTCACTGTGGAGATCCCCATTGGGATCCCCATTGGGGCTGTGTCCAAGGGAAGCCTCCCACCCACCTAGTAAGTTTGCATAAGTGGTCTGGGCTCTGCCCCCCTGCATGAAGTGTGCTAGGAGGGGAGCACAGGCTTTAGGGACCATGTGTTAATGGGTGGGTGCTCCAGGCTGGTGATGACCACACCCGAGTTCCTGGAGTGCCCGTAACTGCACTCTCACACTCTCCGCCAGTCAGCTTCGGCTCTGCCTTTATTAGAAATTTTAAGGGGAGATTTTTGCAATGGAAGAGAGTTTCCCCCAAGTAGACCTCCCAGTGGCTGGCGCCCCTGCTACTCCGAGTGTCACCTTTGTCTTTCAGGTCAGCAGAGTGGAGCGCGAGAAGAACCAGGAGCTGCGACAGGTGCGTGAGCATGAGCAGCACAAGGCGGCCGTGGGGCTCACGGAGCTCAAGACCAAACTGCATGAGGAGAAGATGAAGGAGCTGCAGGCCATGCGCGAGACGCTGCTGCGGCAGCACGAGGCCGAGCTGCTCAGGGTCATCAAGATCAAGGACAATGAGAACCAGCGGCTACAGGCGCTGCTCCACGCCCTGCGGGACAGCGGTCCTGACAAGGTCAAGACTGTGCTCCTGTCTGAGGCCAAGGAGGAGGTCAAGAGGGGCTTCGAGGTGGAGAAGGTCAAGATGCAGCAGGAGATCTCGGAGCTCAAGGGTGCCAAGAAGCAAGTGGAGGAGGCCCTCACGCTGGTGATGCAGGCTGACAAGATCAAGGCCGCAGAGATCCGCAGCGTGTACCACCTGCACCAGGAGGAGATAGGCCGCATCAAGAAGGAGTGTGAGCGGGAGATCCGCAGGCTGGTATGTGGTGGGTGGGGCTGCTGGGGGCTCTGGCTTCACTGCCTGCTGCCGTCTGAGCACACGCAGCTTACGCTCCTCATGCCATCCCCATGAGCTCTGGGGACCCCAGAGACTGAGGCTTCAGTTCAGAACTCACAGACCGGCAAGACCCTGACTTGTCCTCTCCCAATACTGACAAGGCCCCTTTCTAACTCTCTACAGCAGTGGTTCTCACCCTTCCTAATGCCGTGACCCTTTAATATAGTGGGGACCCACAGGTTGTGAACCACTGCTCTGCAGTGTTCCCCATTTCCTTGAGGGATGTATGAAAGCGTTCCCCTCATCACATCCCAGGTTACACACGAAGACAAGCAGGGCCCTGTGTTTCAATGGCAGGCATCACCTGTCTTAAACAGATGATTCCCAGAACCGTTGAGCTCACTGGATCCAGAGGATCCCAGACCTGGCAGCCCCTGGGCCATATGGTGCCCCCGGGCCACTGTGTGGTCTGTGCTTCCTGGGAATCGCAGCTCTCAGGCCAACACGAAATCACCAGTTCTGTTGGTCAGTGTGGTCAAATGCTATGGCGTCCAAATAGTCCCAGAGGTCAGGAATGCCTTCGAGGCACCTGCAGAGTCTGCGCCCTCAGAGGCCACCTGTGATGAGTGGAAGAGAACATCTGGCCTGTGCTGGTGGGAGGTGCTCATGCTCCTCACCCCTTGTGGGTGGATGTTCCATAATTTGCTGACATGGACGCGTGTGCCCTGCGCCTTGTCCCCATGCTTCTCAGGTCCAAAAGCCCCTCTGCTCATCAGTGGGGCTCAGTGATCTCTCCAGGTGGCCTGTCTGTGCTGAGGGACAGCCATGCACCCCTGCTCTACCAGCCTCTGATTTCTGAGATTGACTCTACTATACTGCCACACCAGCTTTCCAGAAAAGTGCAGGTCCTCTGGACTCACAGCCAGGAAGGAGTTGAGAAGTAAATGTGACTTTGTTGTGGTATGTGTGTGGGTGCCCCCCAACCCTGAGGACCCTCCCTCTCCCCAGAGTGTCCCGGTTCCAAGCTGCCTATGACACTCCGCATCCACCCTGGGCCTATTATGTTGTCGCCCTTGACAACCAATGATCTGGCCCAGGACACCCCTAGTGAGGCCTGGGTGCGTCCTGACAGGACGTGGTATGACTCTGCACCTGCTATCCTGTGCAGGGATAGGAAAGAGGCAGCTTGGACTGTCCCAGGAAGGGAAAGGACAATGGTATTCACTGCCCAGGCCCATGCAGCCCTTTCATCTGTGATAAGGAACCCAACCTTATTTTCTTAATGTGATAGAGGAAGCCAACCTTGTTTTCTTTTCTTTTCTTTTTTTCTTTTCTTTTTTTTTTTTTTTTTTGAGACAGAGCCTCAAGCTGTCACCCTGGATAGAGTGCTGTGGCATCACAGCTCACAGCAACCTCCAACTCCCGGGCTCAAGGGAGTCTCCCGCCTCTGCCTCCCCAAGTAGCTAGGACTACAGGCGCCCGCCACAAGGCCCGGCTACGTTTTGGTTGCAGCCGTCATTTTTTGTCAGGCCTGGGCTGGATTTGAACTTGCCAGCTCAGGTGTATGTGGCTGGCACCTTAGCCCATTGAGCCATAGGCACTGAGCCACCAACCTTATTTTCTTAAACAAAGACTTATAACACAGCAGCTCCCCGGAGTCCCCTCATACCACTGGTTTGGGCACCCATAGGCAACTACTTGAACCTCCTCTTTTGGATTTTATTCCAAAATTTCAGAAACATGCTTTGCCAGGGTCCCAGCCATGGGGCAGAGTCCTTAAGACCTGTGGATCTGGTTGCAGTCAACTGGAGAAATGTAAAGTTGGAAACAAGAGAAAAAGATAAGACAGAACAGAATTTTCAAAGGTGGGACCATAGGAGACCACCACCTGTTTGTGGGGTTCCAGTGGGTGGCCTCAAGTGTTTGTTCCACTCAGCTTTATTGAAGGCTATTTGCTTACCCCAGAGGGTAAGCTGAGGAAGAGAACAAAGATGTCAGCAGTTTCTCTAAGCAAGCGTATCAGCTCCTATTGTTTCTATAATCATTAACTTTAAGGGTCTGAGCAGGCTTGATAAATCTGGAATCTAAGCCTTGTGTGGAATCAGCCTCCTGTCGGTGGTCACACACACAGATTCCTAGGGGGTGTTAATACCTGCTAGTTCACTGCAGAGTAAAATGCCACTGGAGTCAATCTCCTCTGAAGAATTGATGGGGAGGAGGAATTTTCCTCTCATCACCACCCCAGAGGTGTCTTCCTCTGTGATAAGGGATATAAGCCCTCCTTCCCATATTTCAGGGCTCAAGCTGTTCCCTGGATCTCTGCCCCAGCCAAATACAAATCTCCACAATGGGTATTTGCTTTGGCAGTTGACTGGGCAGGGGGCAGCCTAGTTAATGTTTCTTGCTAGGCCTTGTACACAACTTCCTCTGTGGCCATTATTCCTTCAGAGTGCTTGTAGACCCAGCAGGGGAGATTGCAAGCTGTGTCCCCTACAGGCCAGGCTTCCAGGAAAAGCAGGAAATTTGCTCAGATAAGAAATTTAACAGTGGCTGGTTTAAAGGTAAACTAGCTGACTTTCCTTTGTTCTGACTTGCTCAGCTTACTTTCTTATTTTCCCCCTTTTCTGGGGATGTTTTCTCTTGTCAAGAATGGAGTCTTTGGCAGCACCTGTAGCTCAGTAGGTATGGCACTAGCCACATGCACCAGGGCTGGCAGGTTTGAATCCAGCCCTGGCCAGCTAAAACACCAATGACAACTGCAACAAAAAAATAGCCGGGTGTTGTGGTGGGCTCCTTTAGTCCCAGCTGCTTGGGAGGCTAAGGCAAGAGAATCAGAGTTTGAGGAACTGTGATGCCATGGTACTCTACCGAGGATGACATATAGTGAGACTCTGTCTAAAAAAAAAAAAAAAGGATGGGGTCTTTGGTCCCCATTCCACCTGCATGCTTAGGGCTCTGCTGCTAAAGTCCTCAGTGCTGGCCCGTTCTCTCCTGACACAGCTGCTCTTCACTGGGGCCTACTTGCCCTTCTTTCAGCCTCCCCCTCAGTTACTCTGGCCAGGTCTCAGTAGGAAGCACCCAGGAGCACCCAGAAGAGCTCAGGGAGGAGGCTCCATGAAGGTCAGTCCAGGAAGGTGCAGGCAGCATCCCAGGAACCTGCAGGGACTGGCCAGTGGGGCTCCTAGACCTGAAGCGAAGGTGGGGCCACTTGCTGCTCCCCCAACCTGGGTTGTGTCCTGAGACCCCCCACCCCTCTCACTTGTCTTGATGGGATGTTCTCCAGAAGTTTCCTGGGAAATTGAAACCATGAGAGATAACATTCCAAGAGACCCTTCTGTATGAAATGCATGTATTCTAACCTCATACTTGGTATTCTAACTGGATATGGAATTATAGGTTGGGAAACATTTCTATCAGGAACTTGAAGGCACTTCTGCATGGTCTTCTAACTCTTGATGTTGCTGTTGAGAAATTTCAGTGTTCTGATTCCTGTACTTGCTCCCTTCCCACGTGGACCCCAGTAAGTTACAGGCATGCTGTGTGAGCTATGACGTCAGCATTTGTCCACCAGCACTCCAGGTGGTCAGGAGCCTTTCCTCATGAGAACGTGTCCTTCCTCTGTGTACTGTTTTCTGAATAATTTTCTTCTCTCACTTCCTTGTAGTACTCCTGAGTTAGATGTTGGACTTTTGACTTGTTACTCCAATTTTCTTATTGGAGTCAATTCTCAACATTGACTTTGGTTCTACTTTCTAGGAAATGTCCCCAACTTTCTCTTTTAACTTTTCTGTCTAGTTTTTTTATTTCTGCCATCATGCATTCAATTCTTAAAACGTTTCTCTCTGAAACAAAAATTTCTTGGCACTCCCCTCTCTTTCATAAATGAGATACCACTTCTTAATTTTCCAAGGACAATTATTATAATTGGCTATTGTCTAAAAGTTTTGTTTTAGTTCCTTACCTGTGTCACTTCAGAGTTCTCTTGTGCTGTGCCCTTGTAGCTGTTGCCTTTCATGTAAACAGACAGAAATTCTACCATTTTGTTGGGAATATTTTCTCTTTTCTCTTTTAAAAAATATTTATTCAGGCTCAGCGCCTGTGGCTCAAGTGGCTAAGGCACCAGCCACATACACCTGAGCTGGCAGTTTCGAATCCAGCCCGGGCCTACCAAACAACAATGATGGCTACAACCAAAAAACAGCCGGGCTTTGTGGTGGGCACCTGTGGTCCCAACTACTTGGGAGGTGGAGGCAGGAGACTCGCTTGAGCCCAGGAGTTGGAGGTTGCTGTGAGCTGTGATGCCACAGCACTCTACCCAGGACCACAGCTTGAGCCTCTGTCTAAAAAAATAAATAAATAAATAAAAAATATTTCTTCAAAGAGAAATTCAAGTCAGTACAATAAGGCAAAAGAAAGAAATTAAAGGTGTCAGATTGGAAAGGAAGAATTAAAAATGTCTTTTTTTTTTTAAACCAATGACATGATTCTGTATATAAAAAGGAAATACACAAAAAAAAACTAGAGGCTCAGCACCTGTAGCTCAAGCTGCTGGGGCACCAGCCACATACACCAGAGCTGGTGGGTTTGAATCCAGCCTGGGCCTGCCAGACAACAATGACAACTACAACCAAAAAATAGCTGAGCGTTGTGGCGAGCACCTGTAGTCTCAACTACTTGAGAGGCTGAGGCAAGAGAATTGCTTAAGCCCAAGAGTTGGAGGTTGCTGTGAGCTGTAAAGCCATAGCACTCTACCCAGGGCAACAGCTTGAGGCTCTGTCTCAAAAAAAAAAAAAAAATACTAGAACCACCAAATGATTTCAGCAAAGTTTCAGGATATGAGCTCAATATATAAAACTGAGTTATATTTGTGCTATATATTATATATGCTAGCAATAAAAATTCAAAATAATTTTTTTTAAATTCCACTCATAATAGCATAGAAAGGAATAAAATTCTTAGGAATAAGTTTAACAAAAGAAGTCAAGATTTGTATACTGAAAACTTCAAAACAATTGCTGAGAAGAAGTAATGATGAGTCAAGTAGATGGAGAGGTATACCATGTTCACTGATTGGGAAACTCGAGATTAGTAAGACGACAATTCTGCTCAAATTAATAGAAAGATGAAACAAAATGCCTACTAGAATCCCAGCAGGTTTTTCTGCAAACATGAAAAAGCTGATCCCAAAATTTATATAAGTTGAAGTCTCTTTTTGGCTTCTCTTTTCTCATTTTTTTTTTTAGACCCTGTCTTACTTAGTCTTACTTTGTCACCCTCAGTAGAGTGCAGTGGCATCATAGCTCACAGCAACCTCAAACTCTTGAGCTCAAGTGATTCTCTTGCCTCAGCCTCCCAAGTAGCTGGGACTTCAGGCGCCTGCCACAATGGCTGGCTAGTTTTATTTTATTTTATTTTATTTTATTTTAGGATATAGTCTCATTATGTCAGCCTTGGTAGAGTGCTGTGACATCACAGCTCACAGCAACCTCAAACTCTTGGGCTCAAGTGATCCTCTTGCCTCAGCCTCCCAAGTAGCTAGGACTTCAGGCGCCTGCCACAATGGCTGGCTAGTTTTATTTTATTTTATTTTATTTTATTTTATTTTATTTTATTTTAGGAGATAGTCTCATTATGTCAGCCTTGGTAGAGTGCTGTGGCATCACAGCTCACAGCAACCTCAAACTCCTGGGCTTAAGTGATTCTCTTGCCTCAGCCTCCCAAGTAGCTGGGAGTATAGGCGTCCGCCACAACGCCTGCTTATTTTTTTGTTATAGTTGTCATTGTTGTTTAGCTGGCCCAGGCCAGGTTTGAACCCACCACCCTTGGTGCATATGGCTGTCGCTGTAACCACTGTGCTACAGGCTCCAAGTCACCTGGCTAGTTTTAGAGGCAACATCTCACTCTTTTTTTTTTGATATTTTATGGTTTTCTTTATTCCAAATTAATTGAAGGTCATTTGTTTGCTGGGTAATGCTGCAGTCAGGGGCTCTGAGATTCAATAATGTATGCAGATAATTTCAAGGCTAAATCCCAATTTAAAAGGAAAAAAAAATCTTTATTTTTTTCTTATATATATTATTACCTAACACCATTAACTTTATTTTTTTTAATTAATTAATTTATTTATTTATTTTTTTTTTTTTTTTTTGAGACAGAGCCTCAAGTTGTCACCCTGGGTAGAGTGCTGTGGCATCACAGCTCACAACAACCTCCAATTCCTGGGCTCAAGCGAGTCTCCTGCCTCCGCTTCCCAAGTGGCTGGGACTACAGGCGCCCGCCACAACGCCCGGCCATTTTTTGGTTGCAGCTGTCATTGTTGTTTGGTGGGCCTGGGCTGGATTCGAACCCACCAGCTAAGGTGTATGTGGTTGGCGCCTTAGCCCGTTGAGCCACAGGCGCTGAGCCTTTAATTTATTTATTTTTATTTTTATTTTTTCTAGGTTGAGGAAGGTCAGATTTAACCCAAATGTCTACTCCATAATGTTTTATTTTTTTTCTTTTCTTTCAATTTGTAATTTATTGCAGAGGCATTTCTTTTTTTTTTTTTTTTTTTCGTGTACTTCCCTTTTTAATTTATTTTTTATTAAGTCATTTGTACATAGATCATACATACATTTACGCCATTATGGGATTCGTTGATAGAGAGAGGGTTAGTAGGGGGACCACACCTATAGAGCATATTGCAAGTACAAGTTGGATCTATCAGGTGTAGAACACAAATGTCTTAATGCTGTAATTGGGTAAAAGAGGTGAAAGCTATGTTGATTAGTAACATGTAAGCACTCCAATTTGTACAAATAATCAACTCACTCTTGCTCAGGCCCTTCTGAACTCCTGAGCTCAGGCAATCCACCTGCCTCAGCCTCCCACAGTGTTAGGATTATAGGTGTGAGCCATCATGCCTGGCCCTCTTTTCTCATTCTTTTTTTTTTTTTTTTTTCTGTTTTTGGCCGGGTCTGGGTTTGAACCTGCCACCTCTGGCATATGAGGCCAACGCCCTACCCCTTTGAGCCACAAGCACCGCCCTCTTTTCTCATTCTTGATGGTATCATTTGTAACCTAAAGTTTTAAAATTTAAAGCACAACAGTCTAATTTGTTGGTCTTTTCCTTTAGGCCTGGTGCATTGTTGTGCATTGTTTAAGAAATTCTTTTATTCTAAACTTGTGTAGCTTTTTTTTTTTTTTAAGTATGGTTTTGTCTTTTCGTTCTTAGACCTACCAGCCCTATGAGAAAGATCACCTGCAGTTTCACAGTGCCCCCCTGTCACATACTAAGTGTTCTTACATGAATGGGCCTTCTGATTTGCTCCACCATCAGTCTCTCTTCCTTCCCACTTTGTATTCATTACTCTAGTTTTTTGGTAAGTCTTGGATTCTGGAGCAGCAAGTTCTCTCACTATGTTCTTCTTCAGGTATAACCTGTCTCTTCAGACTTACACACAACCTCATCATCACCTTTGCCCTAAATAAAAATTATTAGAATTGTTATTTGGATTTTAACCAGACTGTGAAAAGAGACATTTTTAACAGATTATAGTCATGACTCACACAAATATACAGTGAACACCTGTCAAAGATTATATTAGTTCATTAATTAGTGAGGAAACAATTAGGATATCACAACCAATTCAAATGAGGATTTGGCCTGAAGAGAGTTCTGTTCCTTACCTGACAAAAATCATTTGCATTTCCATGGAAGGAATCATTTGCACAAGTACACACTGAAAATGTTTGCATTGCTAACAAGGTTCTCCAAGTTAACTTGTAAAATAGCCTACTCAGACAAAGGCGTGTCCCTCCCTGGGTCAGTCCTCAGAGGCTCTAGCATCCCAATAAAAGTCAGAAATTTTTTTTTTACTTTTCTGTGGAGCATGTTTTTTTAAAAAAATCTTTTGGGCAGCTCCTGTGGCTCAGTGGGTAGGGCAACGGCCCAGATACTGAGGATGGCGGGTTCAAACCGCCAAACTGCAACAAAAAAATAGCCGGGTATTGAGGCAAGAGAATCGCCTAAGCCCAGGAGTTGGAGGTTGCTGTGAGCTGTGCGATGCCACCGCACTCCACCAAGGGCGATAAAATAAGACTCTGTCTCAAAAAAAAAAAAAAATCCTTATTTTTTTGCCTATTCCAAAGTCTTTAATCATTTTTTCCTATGAAATCTGGCCTTGTGGAGTCTCCTTTATTTATTATTCAATGCTTGAAGACTTATAAGCAAGAAGGGCAATACTTCCCTTTGAGACCCCACCCACCCACCATAGTCCCTGAGCTCTGGGTCACATTCAGCCCAGTGGACCAGGGAATTGGCCATGGGTTCAGGACCCTCCAGCAGGTGTCACTGTTGGAGCCCAGCCCCATGAGCTTGGGGCAGGGTGGGAGGGGGACACGCTTTCACTTCCTAGCTCTTGACCACTTCTGCAGAAGGTGGCATCAAGGGCACAGCACTGTCAGTTCACCCTTAGCCCTGTTCCCACAGCCCAACTATCTACATATCTGTCTATATTCTAATTTTGTGTAATTTAACAAAGTAATGAAATACTCAGCAAGGTGCTTGGGAGCATTAACTGCAGTGACAGCCAGTTGGCATCATTATGAATATAGCAGCCAGGCCCAGGCCCCTCTCTTCCTGGGGACGCTGGCTCAGCGAGGCCTCACCTGTCAGAGAGCCTTCTGGCTTCTAGACCTGACTGTAGCTGGAGGGGCCACACCCCAGGCCCAGCTAGGCAGGTGTCTGAATGTGTGGGATAAGGCACCGGGAGAGCCTTGCAGGGGTGCAGGGGACACTGGCTGGGGGTGGGGGAACTGAGATATGCCAGTCTGGGGGTGGGGCGTGTGAGGTGCTTGGGGGAGACTGGATGGACCTGGAGCAGGAAAGTGGATCAAAGGCAGCCCAAGCCCAGGTGTGTGGGCATAGGTCTAGGGACAGGGTCTGGCCCAGACAGAAGGCTGCTGGTATGAGGGTGGGTTCAGCGAGGCCCAGCCCTGAGAGGCAGTGAAGAGCCAGGGCTGCATTTTTTTAGGGCTGGGGTGCAAGGTGCTATCTGGGCCTTTGATCTGGGTAGGACAGTGGCTCCCCTGGGCCCTGACCCAGAGCTGCTGCCAGAGGGAGGTTATTCCCAGGCTCCTGGGCAGCCGTCAGCCCAGCTCATTTGTCCCTCTGCCTGCCACAGCCCTGGCTCCAGCCCACCTGCAGAAGTGGGCCAAGGGGCCAGGGGAGCCTGTGGCCACCTCAAGGACCCAGTGGGCATCTCAGGTGGCCCACACGGCATGATTACGCCTGGGCAGGGGTGGCAGCCCGGGCCAGCTAGGGTGTACCTGCTCTCAGGACAAAGGGGCTCCCTGTCTTGCTCCTGGGTCCTAAGTGCTGGCACCTGGTGGGGGCTCAGAGAGGAGCCAGATGGAAGGGAGACAGGAGGGAGGCCATAGGCCAGGGATGTGGTGTCCAACGGATATCCCCAGATGACATGTCCCTGCGGCTGCCAGGGCCCCTGGGGGTGTGGATGCACCCAGGGGCTATCCAGGGGCTTGGCAACACCCCACCCTGGCCAGACAGTCAGTGACAGGACTGAGGGGTCAGAGCTGTTGCTGCACTCGGCAGGTATCAGAGTGTCCCAGGTGGGGGGCTTATGGGAACTACTGTGGGGTCAGAACCTCCCTGTCAGGCTCTGGCACCCACCACTTCTAGGCTCTCTGGGATTTTAAGGGGGGAATTTGGTACCTTGGAAGGTTCTGCAGCACTCTTGGGGAAGCCGCTCCGGGGGCTTCTGGGGGAGTTTCCACTCCGGCTGGAGTGAAGCAAAGAGGGTGGGTGCTCCGACCCAAGGTGCTGGCCTCTCGCTCCCCTTCTCAGTCCAACTCTTCTGTAAGCTCAGGTGGGGACAGCTGACTCACATCTCAGTCGTCAATGCTCCCTGGGGACAGGGTGAGGCAGGCTTCAGGGGGCAGCCGTGGGGCCTTTACGCAGTGTTACTGTGGGGTCTGAGAGAGATGTCGTCACATGCAGCCACCACACACACAAGTGCGTTCTCTGACGTGTGAGCTCAGACGCTGCTGGAAACCCTGTACACCCACAGAATTATAGGCAAAGCCAATTCCTCCTTTCCCATAAAAACCTACGAGCCCCAGTTGTCTAGACAGCTCGTTAATGAAGAATACTGATACAAAGCAGTAATTAAAGCCCCATGAAAAGATTGCTATAAAAATAAGGTCACTTTCTCTGTAGTGCTATTTTCAAGGTGTGGGTGGGAGCAGCCTGTCCTGCGTCCACACAGCTTTGGCCTCAGGTCAGTGACACGGAGTGTACAGGAGGCCCATGGCCCCAGACGGACCCACCAGAGCCAGGTGTGAGTTTATTTTCACAGTGGTGCTATTAAAGGTAGCCTCAGCCCTCTCCACACCACAGGCCTGGCTCCTGTTGTGAGATCACTGACTGCGATTCAGGGACCCTCACCAGGCGCTGCCTGGCTGCCCAGGATCACGTGCTCTCTGGGTAGTTGATCCTTGCTGTGGGCTGTGCCTCCCGCTGAGCAGGGTAAGAGCGTCTCAGAGGTAAGACCCTTGCCTACTGGCTTCCAGCTCTGATGTTCACTGCGACACCTGCTTGGGAAAAGCTGGGAAAACAGTTTTGAAAAATCCCAATGCTGGGCTGTACCCAGACCAATGAACCCAGAATTTCTGATGGGTGAAGCCTGGGCATCAGGACATACTTTTCTATCCATTCTCTGAAAACTGAAGAAAACTTCTATGGAGTAAAAGCATCGATTGTTTAGAAAGATGGGGTGGTGTGGGGCGTGTGAATTCACTGGGTACCGCCACCTAGACCAGGAACATCCGAAAACCCCTTCCTGGCTGGGGCCTTGCTTCTGCACACTCGTGCTCCCATGTGGATCGGCTGTGGTGTCCCCATTCTCCCGTGAAGGACTGGTCATGCCCAGGTGGGGCTATTGTGCATGTTAGGGCCATATCTTTGGGTGGCCATGTGCGCTCATGTCCCCCTGGGCATCCTGTGTCTGAGAGAGGACTTGCCAGGCCTTTGCAGGGCAGAGGCTTGATGCCCAGGATTCCGCTGGTTTCTGACGTGGGGGAGCCGCCCACCCCACCCACCAGCGCACAGAGCCCCTTCTTGCCACACCCTCACCAACAGCGCAGCTGCCACTCGTTTATAGCAGCGGCGTCCTGGTGGCCTCTGCACATCAGCCACAGTAAACATCTGTGCTCTGCGTTTTGCCCATCTTTAATCTGCAGTATTCATCTTCTCTCCGTCTGCGGCTAACCCAATCATTCTTCTGATACCTTTTGGTGAACTGAAGTTCTTCCACCTAATGAAGCCAAATTTGTCAGTTTCTTTCTTGTGTTTTCTGTGTCCTGTTTGAAAGCCCTTTGCCTACTCTGCAGTTGTGAAGATGCTCCCTTGTTGTTTTTCTTTTCTTTCTTTCTTTTCTTTTTTTCTTTTTTTGAGACAGAGCCTCAAGCTATCACCCTGGATAGAGTGCTGTGGCATCACAGCTCACAGCAACCTCCAATTCCTGG
>CAUYRH010182106.1:0-36875 GCA_963574655.1 Perodicticus potto | reverse complement strand
AACCTAAGGAAGATAATCATGAGGTAAAGTCATATTTACATTTTTCTCTTTTAAAACTGTTGGTTAATTACAAGGAATCTACCAACCTCTTCCCTGCCCAAAATAAATAAGAACTAGGGAGTATGCAAGTGGTAGAAAAATTGGATTGGTAAGGACTTTAAATAAGATGATGATAATCATCTAGGCTGAGGCTAGATGACATGAGAATTTATTCAAAGTGGAGAGAAAAATAACCAATGTAGGATTAGATTTTGGAAATAACTCAGAAGCAGAATTATCAAAACAAAGGGAATTAGATGAGAACAGGACAAGAAGCAATGAAATGCAATGTTTGCATAAATGCAGATTATTTTCCCATGAATTCTGGATTGTTCCTGGAAAAGTGCTTTCAGACTTCAATATATAAAACCATTACCTGGGCAGCCAAGGTAAGTGTACATAAAAAGATGAAACAGATAAAGGAAATGTAGTGTGTATACACACACACACACACACACACACACACACAGACCAGAATATTATTCAACCATTAAAAAGAATGGTATTAAGTCATTTGTAACAACATGGATAGAATTGTAGGACATTATGTTTAGTGAAATAAGTCAGGCACAGTAAGATACATATTGCATGTTTTCACTCATGTGGGAAGCTAAAACATATATTTCTCTCGTGGAGGCATGAGCGGAATGTTGGTTACCAGAGGCAAGGAAGTTAGGGAAGGGGGAAGGTGTAGAGAGGTTACTTAATAGGTAAGAAAATACAGTTAGGAAGAAGGAGTAAATTCCAGGGTTTTATAACAAGTAGTTTGACTATAGTTAAGAATTTATAGTATACTTCAAAATAGCTAGAAGAGATTTTGTATGTTCCCAACTCAAAGTAATGATAAATTTTAGAGGTGGTAAATATCCCAATTACCCTGTTTTGATTACTACACATTGTATATATGTATCAAAATATCACATATACCCCATAAATATGTTTAATTATTGTACATCAATTAATAAAGAGGAAACTAACTCCAGATCCTAGGATTCTGATATATGTGACAAAAGGACATATTAGAGACCAACTTAGGGCAGAATTTGCCTATGGAATAAGTTGATCTTTAGCAAGGTTAACTATTCAGTCAGATCCTTGCATCTTTAAGATAAAAAAGCTATTTGTATGATTATTCTATTTTTGGCAAATACAGACAGACAACACACACACACACACATTTGTATTCCTGAGGAACAAGGCACATCAGTGTTCTTGAGGTATTTAGTGGAGATGAAGTGGGATTGGGATAATGATTTTTTTATTTGTTATAACAATTATGGATTACTTTAGTAAGTTGAAAAATACTAAATAATATGCAAAAAGAAAAAATAACTTAGTGAATATTAGTAAGGGTTATGCAAATTAGCAATAAATAAGTGTGGCAAGAAGTTAAAGAACGAGATTGAAATAATAAATTGGGAAATTAATATTTTATCTCAAAGAAATCCAGAATTTCAAGAGCTACTACATCAAATAGCATTATTCTAGAAAAATAGTTCCAAAGTGTGCATCAAAGTTGGCTGTAAAATTTGTTAAAATATGCATATTTCTGGGCCCTGCCTTATAGCTTCTAGACGAGAATTATTGTATACAAAAGCCATATAATCTGTATGTTAAGCAAGCACTGAAAATTCAAACTGTGTACAAGACAGACATGGTTCTTTCATTTATGGAGCTTCAATGTCAACATGAAAACATAAATTTAACTCAAGAAAATTTCACAGTAAATGGTGAAATTTCCCAAAACTGTAATTAGTTGATAAATCTGATTATGATGGCTTTTTAAGTTCAAGTCTTTTTAAACATTTGCCAAAAATTCCTAAAATAAAAGCAAAACAAACATAGAAACATCAGCTTGGGCATAAGTAGAAGAAGAGAAGACGACATATTTTTCTAAAGGTCTTTAATTTTTTAGGGATTCTTAAAATGTTTTAAATTTGAATTAAGTTTTATTTAATTTTTAATTAAAAAATAATGGATATATTTATGGGGTCCAGTGTGATATTTTAGTACCTATATACACTGTGGAATGATCAAATCCAGTGTAATAACATATCTACCATCTTGAATATTTATCATTTCTTTGAGGGGAGAACATTTAAAATCCTCTCTTTTAGCTATTTTGAAATATAAATTATTATTAACTATAGTCACCAGGCTGTGTAGTAGATCACCAGAACTTACTCCCCTTGTCTGACCAAAAGTTTGTACCCTTTGGCCAACATTTCCCTTTTTCCATGTATCCCCTGCTCGGTGAGATCTTATGGTATTTCTCTGTACTTGACTTACCTCGTCTAGGATAATGTCCTTAGGTTCTTCCATTTTGTCACAAATGACAGAATTTTCTGCTTTTTCAAAGGCAGAATAGTCTTCTATTGTGTGTATATATACCACTTTTTTTAGTTCACTCATCAGTTAATGGTCACTTCAGTTGTTCCCATGCCATTGTTATAGTGAACAATGCTTCCATGAACACTGAGGTGCAGAAATCCCTTCACCATGCCTAATTCAATGCCATTGGATACATGGAAGTAGTATTGATGCATCCTATGATAATTCTATTTTCAGTGCTTGAGGATACTACATATTGTTTTCAAAATGGCTGTACTACTTGAGCGCTAACAACACGCAGAAGTTCCCCTTGCTTCACATCCTAGTCAACGCTGGTTATAGTTCATCCAATTGATAATGGCTATTCTAACAGGAGTGAAATGCTGTCTCATTGTGGTTTTTTTTTTTTGAGACAGAGCCTCAAGCTGTCATCCTGGATAGAGTGCTGTGACATCACAGCTCACAGCAACCTCCAATTCCTGGGCTCAAACGAGTCTCCTGCCTCTGCCTCCCAAGTAGCTGGGACTACAGGCACCCGCCACAATGCCTGGCCATTTTTTGGTTGCAGCCGTCATTGTTGTTTGGCAGGCCCAGGCTGGATTCGAACCTGCCAGCTCAGGTGTACATGGCTGGCACCTTAGCCCATTGAGCCACAGGCACCGAGCCTCTCATTGTGGTTTTAATTTGTATGTCTCTGATCATATATGTTGAGTGTTTTTTCATATACTTTTTAACCATTCGTTTGTGTCTTCTTTTCAGAAATGTCTATTCAGATCTCTTGCTTATTTTTAAGTGGGTTGTTTTCTACTTTAAGTTCCTTGCATATTTTGGGTATTGGTCTCTTATTTAATGTACGATTTATAAATATTCTCTCCCAATCTGGAGTTGTATCTTAATTCTGTTAAACACTTTCTTTGCTGTGCAAAAATTTTTCAAGTTTAATGCAATCTCATTTTTTTCCTGTTTCTGCTTTTATTGCCTGTGCTTTGGCACCATAATTATCTAAGAAATCACAGTCCAAATCAATGTCACAAAACTTTGCCCCTATAATTTCTTCTAGTAGTTTCACAGTTTCAGGTTTTATCTTTAAGTCTTTAAATTTTGAGTTGATTCTTGAATACAGGGTAAGACAAAGGTCCATTTCATTCTTCTTCATGTAGATATCTAATTTTCCCTATACATTTACTGATGAAACTGCCCTTTCCCTGCCCCTTCCCCGCCCTTTCTTTGCCCTTTCCTCACCCTTTCCCTGCCCTTTCCCCATTGTGTGTATTTGGTGCCTTTGTCAAAAATCCATTGGCATAAATGTGTGTTTATTTCTGCCTTCTCTGTCCTATTCCATTGGTCAACGTGTTTGTTTTTATGCCAATACCATGCTGTTTTGATTGTTAGAGATTTATAATATATTTTGAAATTTAGTATTGTGATATCTCTGGTTTTGTTCCTTTCTCTCAAGATGGCTTTAGCTATTCCAGGTCTTTTATGGTTCCATACAAGTTTTAGAATTGTTTTTTCTATGTCTGTAAAGAATGACTTCAGAGTTTTGATATCAGATTTTACTGAATCTTTATATTGCTGTAGTATAGATGTTTTAACAATATTAGTTCTTCCAATCCATGAATAAGGGATATCATTTCATTTATTTTTATTATCTTTAATTTCTTTTATAATTTATAGTATACAGATTTTTCATCTCCTTGATTAAATTTACTCTCATATATTTTATTTTTTGGTTGCAATTGTAAATGCAATTATTTTGTTAATTCCCTTTTCTGATAGTTCATTAGTAGTATACAGAAATGCTGCTGATTTTTATAAGTTGATTTTTTATCCTGAAAATTCATTGAATTCCTTTATGAACTTTAGAAGTTTTTTTTTGCTGGAATCTTTAGGATTTTCTGCATATATATAAAAACATTTCATCAGCAAAATACACTTTATTCCTTTTCCATTGAAGTGATTTTTATTTTATTCTCTTGCCTGGTTTCTCTGGTTAGGACTTTCAGAATAGCCATCCCTCAGTAGCCACAGGGATTTGTTTCTAGGACACCCTGGATAATAAAACCTGTAAATGCTCGAGTCCCTTATATACAATGTCTTACTATATGCATACAACCTATTGACAGTCTCCTATATACCTTAAATCATCTGTATATTACATGTAATACCTAATTCAAAACCTGCACATTACTTCATTTTGGTAGATTCAGTGTAGCACTCAGTACATAGCAAATTCAAGTTTTTCCTTTTGGAATTTTGTGGGATTTTTTTTCTGAATATTTTCAGTCTGTAGTTGGTTGAATTCATAGAGGCAGAACCCACAGTTTTGGAGGGTGACTCTACCATGCTGAATAGAAGTGGTGAGAGTAGGCAGCCTTGTCTTATTCCTGATCTTGGGAAAATCCTTTAACTTTTCACTTTGAGTATAATATAGTTCTGGGCTAGTCATATATGGCATTTATTTTATTGAAGAACATTTCTCCTATACCTAATTTGTTGAATGTTTTTATAATGAAATGTTCTTAAATTCTATCAGATTTTTACCTGCATCTATTGAGATGATAAAATGTTTTTTGTTAGGCTGGCTGCCATGGCTCATGCCTATAATCCCAGCCCTCTGGAAGGCCAAGGTGAGCCTCATTGCTTGAGCTAAAGAGGTGGAGACCAGCATGAGCAAGAGTGAGACGGATTCGCACTACAGGTGTCTGCCACAACAACTAAAAAATAGCCAGTTGTTGTGGCAGGCACCTATAGTCCCAGCTATTTGGGAGACTGGATAAGAGGATTGTTTGAGCCCAAGAATTTGAGATTGCTGTGAGCTATGATGCCATGGCACTCTCCCAGGGGCAAGAGTGAGATTCTGTCTCAAAAAAAAAAAAAAATGGTTTTTGGTCTTCATTCTATTAATACAGTGAATCACATTTATTGACATGCATATCCCCACTTGATGATGGTGACTATTCCTTTCAACATACTAAATACGGTTTATTGAGGATTTTGCATCTAAGTTTATTGTGGATATTATCCTGTAGTTGTGCATGTGTGTGTGTGTGTGTATGTGTTTCTTGTAGTGTCTTTGTGTGTCTTCATTATCAGGGAAATGCTGACCTATAAAATAGTTTGGAAGTGTTCATTCTTCTTCAGTTTTTGGAAGAGTATTACTAGGATTCGTATTAGTTCTTTAAATATTTGGTAAAATTCAGCTGTGAAATTTCTGGTCCTGGGTCTTCTTTTGTTGGGAAACTTTTAATTATTTATTTAGGATTCAGTCTCCTTACTCCTTATTGTCTTGTCCAGATTTCATATTTATTCAATATATAGTCTTGGTAGGTCATACGTTTCTAGAAATTTATCCATTTCTTGTAGGTAATCCAATTAGTTTACACATAATTTTTCATAGTACTCTCTTATGATTTTTTGTGTTTTCTTGTTATCAGTTGTAAGTAATGTTTCCTCTTTCATTTCTGATTTTATTGATTTGATCCTTTGCTTTCTTTTCTTAGTGCAGCTAAGCATTTGTCGATTTTACTTTTTTGAAAGCAAATTCTTTGGTTCATTTCTTTATCTTTTTAACTATCATTCCCATCTCTATTTCATTTATTTCTTCTCTGATCTTTGCTATTTCTTTCCTTTTGGTCAATTTGTCCTTAATTCTCCTTTTCTTTTTCAGTTTCTTGAAATATAATATTTGGCTGTTCATTTGTAATATTCTTTCTTTAATACAGGTACCTGTTACTATAAACTTCCCTCTTAAAACTGATTTTTCTGTATTCTATAATATATCTCAATATATCTTTAAAAATTTCCTTTTAATTTTTACTTTGACCCAATAGTTCTTCATAGCATACTATTTAATTTGTATATATTTATTTATTTTCCATGATTCTTCCTATTATTGATTTTAATTTTATATCATTGTGGTTGAAAAACATATTTAATATGATTTTGATCTTCTTAAATTTGTTAAGACTTATTTTGTGCCCTAGTATATGATCTATCCTGGAGAATGTCCTGTATTAACATAAGAAGAACGTGTATTTCTTGCTGTTGCATATAGCATTCTGTATGTATCTGTTGGGTCCATCTGATGAAGTGTAGTTCAAGTACAATGTTTCCTCATTGATTTTCTCTTGGAAATATCTGTCTGATATTGAAAGTAGGATCTTGAAATCACCCAGTATTATTGTGTTGCAGTCTGTATCTTGCTTCAGATCTCTTAAAGTTTGCTTTATATATGTAGATACTTCAAAGTCGGGGAGTGTATGTATGTATGTATGTGTGAGTGTAAAGCACACATTTGTTATACTCTTGATTGTTATACTCTTGATTAATTAACCTTTTTATCATTTTATTATGGCCTTTGTCTCTTTTTATACTTTTTGGCCTAAAGCCTATTTTGCCTGAAATTAATGTAGCTATTAGCTTCCATTGCATGGAATATATTTTTCCATCTCTTCACTTTCAGCCTGTGACTATTCTTTAAGCTGAAATGAGTCTTCTGTAGGCATCATATAGTTAGGACTTTAGAAAGTCTTAGAAAGTCTATTCACACATTCTGTGCTGTTTGACTGGAGAATTTACTTCACTTACATTCCAAGTAATTTTTGATAAGTAAGATGTTACTAGTGCCATTTTATTAATTGTTTTCTGGTTGTTTTGTAGACCTTTAGTCCTTTCTAGATGTTTTCCTTTCTTCCTCTTGGATTTGATGGCTTTCTGCAGTGCTATGCATTAAATTTTTCTTTTATTTTAATTTCAAAATACTAGAGGAGTATACATGTTTTGGGTTACATGGATTGTGTTTGTAATACTTTAGTCACAGCTATAAGTATGCTGTGAAACAGTTTGCATTGTACCTGTTAGATAAGTTTTTGCCCCTCCCTCCTGCTTAATTTTCACTGAGTTTTATTTCTCTCTGTGTATATGTGTGCTCAATGGTTAGTTCCAATTTAATAGTGAGTACATATGGTGTTGTTCCATTCTTGATATATTTCACTTAGGATAATGGTCTCCAGTTCCCTCCAAATTGTTGTAAAAAGGCATTAAGTCATTCTTTTTATGGAAGGAAGTAGGTCATTAGCAGATATTATATTTTCCAATGCCTTGATTTTGGACTTTCCAGACTTAAGAACTATGAGAAATAAATTTGTGTTGTTTATATTTTGTTATAGCAGCCCACGTGGACTCAGACAAGTAGTTTCCAGTTTTAGGCTGTTATGTAGAGCACTGAAATGACTGAATGTATGTCTGTTAGGTATAGTCCCAAGGGCTAAACATTCTGGACCATAAAATATACATATTTCAGCTTTAGTTTTACATTTTCCAAAGTGGTTATACCATTTGCCTCGCCAACCAACAGTATATAAAAGTTCTGATTTCTACACATCCTCACCTACTCAATATCATCTGTCTTTTTCATTTTAGCCATTTTGATAGCTATGTAAAGGTATCTATCAAACTGTGGTTTCATTTTCATTTCTCTGATGACTATGAGGTACCTCTTCATATGCTTATTGACTTTGGATAGCCTCTTTGTGAACTCTCTTTTCAACTTTTTGCCATATTCTATTGGTTTGTCTGACATTTTCCTATTAATAGTCTAAAATTATTTATATATTGCACATATTAACCTTTTGTTAGGTATTTGCATTGCAAATGTTTTTGCTCAATCTGTAGCTTGCTTTTTCACTCTCTTACGACGTCTTTTGAAAAACAAGAGCTCTTAATTGTTAAGAATATGATTTAGTTATATTTTCTCTTTAAGAAATTTTCATCAACCCCAAATCATGAAATCATAATCTCCTGCTTTCTCCTAGGAGATTTCCTGATATACCTTTTACTTTTAGATCTAAAATCTATCTGGAACTCTTTTTGGTGTGTATCAAATCACCTATGATGAGATTTTATGATGTAATAGAACTTAAATCCTAAAGCCAAACAGATGTAAAGGACAATAACAGAATTAAATAAAGGTATGTGTGTCAGTATACAAAAAAAGCATGATTTTTAGCAGCTGTTTTAACAGATCACATAAATCTTGGTTTATGGACATAGAAAAAATGTTCAGTGAAAGGAGTAGATCATGGAACACAAAGTATTTACATAAATTGCACATATTTATTTGTCTATAGATAGATAAATTCATAGAGCATTATCTTGAAGGGTATCCAGTCACAGTTTAATGTGAAAAAATATTCTAATAAAAATACATTATTTTAAAAACTACATAGAGGAGTTATCCAAAGATAAATACAATGACCTTTGGATCTTTCTATCTACTCTTTTATCTGGGCATAGATAGATGGTAGTTGTCTCATTCTTTAAAAAAAAATTTTAAGGCTCGGTACCTGTGGCTCAGCAGGCTAAGGCACCAGCCACGTACACCTGAGCTGGCAGGTTCGAATCCAGCCTGGGCCCGCCAAACAACAATGAAGGCTGCAACCAAAAGATGGCCGGGTGTTGTGGCGGGTGCCTATAGTCCCGGCTACTTGGGAGGCGGAGGCAAGAGACTCGCTTGAGCCTAGGAATTGGAGGTTACTATGAGCTGTGATGCCACAGCCCTCTATCCACGGTGACAGCTTGAGGCTCTGTTTCAAAAAAAAAAAAAAAATTCTCTCAAAAAAAAATTTTAAAAACCTTCTCTGAGGAAGGCAGATGAATAGCTGACAAACGTGTGCTCATCATCCCTACTCATCACAGAAATGCAAATCGAAACCACCCTGAGATATCAGCCAACCCCAGTGAGAACTGCCCACATCACAAATTCCCAAAGCTACAGATGCTGGCACAGATGTGGAGAGAACGGAACAGTTTTACACTATTGGTGGGACTGCAAACTAATACAGCATCTTTGGAAAGAAATATGGAGAATCATCAAAGAAGTCAAATTAGACCTACCATTTGATACTGCAATCCCATTACTAGGCATCCACCCAGAAGGAAAAAAAAAAACATTTTATCATAAGGACATTTATACTAGATTGTTATCACAGCTCAATTTACAGTTGCCAAGATGTGTAAACAACTTAAATGTCCATCAATCCAGGAATAGATTAACAAACTGTGGTATGTTTTTACCATGGAATACTATTCGGCCATAAAAAGATGGAGAATTCACATCTTTGGTATTAACGTGGATGGAATTGAAACACATTCTTCTTAGTAAAGTATCACGAGAATGGAGAAACAAGTATCCAATGTATTCAATACTAATATGAGGCCAGTAGCTGATCTGGTACATGCCCACACAAAAGAAAAACTCAATTCAATTCAAGTTGGGGGAAGGGGAGGAGGGAGAAGGATTGGTGTGTTCCCACTTAATGGGCACAAGGTAAGGGTATATGGCACACCTCTTAGGGCTAGGACATTACTACAAGAGGGACTTTACCTAACAATTGCAAACTTTGTACCCTAACATTAATCTGAAATTTTAAAAAATTAACATTAAAGGCGTCATAGACTTAAATGTAAAATCTACGGTAGTATCTTGGGTAGTATAATCATTTTAATAATATTAATTCTTCCAGTCCATGAGCATGGAATGTCTTTCCATTTATTTGTGTCCTCTTCAATTTTTTCATTAGTGGTGGACACCACAGGTCTTTCACCTCTTTGATTAAATTTATTCTTTGGTATTTAATAGTTTTATAGCTCTTGCAAATGAGATTGCTTTCTTGATTTATTTTTTAGCTAGTTTGTTATTGGCATGCATGTGTGTGTGTGTGTATTTACATTGATTTTTCTATGCTTATTTTGTATCCCACAATTTTACTAAGGTCACTTATAAGTTCTGAAAGTATTTTTAGTGGAGTATTTAGGTATTCCTTTATATAAAATCAGGTCATCTAAAAAGTGAGACCACTTGATTTCCTCTTTTCCAATTTTCATGCCTTTATTTCTTCTCTTGCCTGATTGCTTTGGCTAGGATTTTCTATACTATCTTGAGTAAAAGTAGTAAAGGCGGGCACCCTTGTCTTGTTCCTGTTCTTATAGAAAAAAAGCTTACAGCTTTTCCCTAACAGTGTGATGTTAGCTGTGGATTTGTCATATACGGCCTTTATTATATCAAATATGCTCTTTCCTTGTCAAATATATTGTGAGCTTTTATCATAAAGGAATGTTGAATTTTATGAATTTTTTTCTGTGTCTACTGAGATGATCATATGGTTTTTATCTTTCCTTCTGTTGATGTGATGCATCTCACTTACGATGTGCCTGTGTTGTATCATGCTTGCATGCTGGAGATAAGTCTCACTTGACCATAGTGTATTATTATTTTTTTGATGTGTTGTTGGGTGTGGTTTGCTAGTATTTTCTTGAGAATTTTTGCTTCGCTATTTGTCAGAAATATTTGCCTGTAGTTTTATCTGGGTGTGGGGGTGTGTGTTCACGTGCTCATAATGTCCATGTCTGATTTTGGTATCAGGGAAAGTCTGGCCTCTTAGAATGAGTTAGGAAGAATATCCTACTCTTGAAACTTTTGAAATAGTTTGAAAAGACTGATGTTAGTTTTCATTACAGGTTTGGTAGTATTGAGCAGTAAAACTCTCTGGTCCTGTGTTTTTGTTTGTTCAGAAATGTTATCTTACTGATTAATTCATTACTCATCACTGAGCTGTTCTGCTTGTCTATTTCTTCCTCTTTCAATTTTGGCAACTTCTATGTGTTCAGGGATTTCTTTGTGTCCATTTTTTTAGGTTTTTCCAATTTGTTGGTGAATAGTTGTTCATAATAGACTCAAACAATCCTTTGTTTCTATGGTGTCAGTTGTACTGTCTCCTTTTGTTTTCCTGATTTTATCCATTTTGGTTTCCTTTTTTCTTTTCTTGTGCCTAGCTAGTGATTTATTGATTTTGTTTATCTTTTCAAGATCCACTTTTTGTTTAGTTGCTCCTTTGTAGTATTTTTTAGTCTCTTTTTTTTAGTCCTTCTCTAATCATTATTATTTCTTTCTTTCTATTAATTTTGCATTTGGTTTGTTCTTTTCTAGTTCCTTGAAATGCACCATTTGGTTGTTTGTTTGAATTTTTCTACTTATTTGATATAGAAATATTTCTACTTATTTAAGGCTATAAACTTCCTTCTATCACCATTTTTGCTGTATTCTATAGGTTTTGGTGTGGTGTATTTCCATTTTTGTTTGTTTCAAGAAACTTTGTAAAATTTTCATTCATTCCTTGAATTCTTTAGTTTTAGTTTAGTTTAGTTCTTTTTTATTGACTTCCTCATTCAGATTATGAATCATTTTCATGTTTTCTTTGATTTTTCTATCTGTATTCTCTTGTATCTCACTGAGCTGCTTTAATATCATTATTTTGAATTTGTTTTCAGGGATTTCATAGGATTACTATGGAATCTGTTATGGGAGAATCATTGTTATCCTTTGGAGATGTCATGTTTACTTGCTTTTTAATGTTTCTTGAGTTCTTACATTACTATCTGCACATTTTTGTGAATTGGCTTCCATAGGGAAAGACTTTTACTATAAATGTATCTATGATATTGGCTGGGTAGAGTGCTGCAGCTGTGATTATGAGTGGGTACTGTGATACAGTCTACATATAATTTCTTTGGCTATAATCAGTGTCAGTGGTGTCTGTGAGTTTGTAAGTGGCTTAAGTTGCAGTTATTGCTGGCAGCTGTGGTCACACTTTGCTGGGGATGGGAACAGTAAGCAGGCTTGTTCTTGGGTGCCAGCAATGGCAGTGGGGGGCTGGGTGTGATGGTCCTTGGACCCCTAGGTGGCATATGTGGTCACCAGTGGTGGTAGGAGGCTGATCTTTGGACTTCCAAGTGGCATGCTTCAGTGCTGGTGGCAGTGGCAGTGGCAGTGAGCTGGGAAGCTCGTCCTTGGCCTCTGCATGGCATGCATGGCACAGGCAGTGGCATTACCCATGGCAGCCCAGCCCTTAGGTTCCTGAGTGGTACATGCAGGGCCAGTGGTGGCAGTAGTGGATTTGGCAGGGTGATCTCTAGGCCCCCCAGTGATTCACAGGGTTCTGGCAGCACTGGCAGTGGCAGATTAGATGGGCCAGTCTGCAGGCCTAGGAAGTGCATACAGGTTCTAGCAGTGGGTTGAGGGGACATCGTTGTGCCCCTGAAGGGTATGCACATACTGTACTATGGTGGTAGCAGGCGGGGGGCTGATCCTCAGGGCCTCAGAGGTGTGAGTGGTTGCCTGTAGTAGCAAGTGTAGTGGGTCAGTTCTCAGGTTCCTGGATGATGTATGTGGGGACCGGAAGCAAAATAAGCTTCTCCTCAGGTCACTGGATGGCACATGTGGGTGCCAGTGGCAGTGGGTAGGCCAGGTCAGTCCCTAGCTTGCTAGATGATATCTATAAATGCTGTAGGCTGGAGCTGGCAGAGTAGGGCTGTCCTTAGGATTCTCCATACTATGTGAAAGTGCCAGTGGCAGTGGGCTGGATGGGTCACTCCTCCTCCTTCTGGATGACACATGTGGATGCCAGCGGCAGTGATCAGTGAAGTGGGCTGTCGTCAGCCCCCTGCACTGCACAGGGATACAGTGGCAGTGGGGATCAATCCCCAGGCTCCTGGATGAACTGTGTGGGTGCTGGTGGCAATGGTGGTGGGTAGGATGAGCCAATCCTCAAGCCCCAGGATGCCGCATGGATGGGCTGATCCCCAAAACCCATGAAGAACGTGTACGTACATGGTGGCCTTGCTGCTCGAGGGGTCAGCGTTCACGTAGCTGTCAGGCCTTGGATAACGCAGGCTTTGGCTCTCATCGTCCTGGAGGCCAGTCTCCCTGGTGTGCATGTTTCCTAGGGTGTAGGACAGTGAGTGGATCACACCACTGTGCCCAGCAAGTCTCCTGACACTGCTGCCCTCTGAATGGACCCGGGGTACATCAGCATGGCTTCAGTGAGGTGGAGATGTAGGGGCTTTGAATCTCAGGGTACAGGGTATTCTGGTGGCATCTGGACTCTCAAAATGTTCCACACTACAGCTGCTTGGGTCCTGGGGCATGTATGAGACCCACTGTAAACTCCTTCTCTGCAATGATGCCATCGTGTGGACTCTCAGTGGGTCCCAGTACCAGTCTCAGGGCCTGCAAGGGCCAAAGGGCTCTCCCATGGCTAAGACTGCAGGAGGCCGCAGTGGGAATTTTGGCCACTGGGGCTCTCTTGCTTACCTTTTCTCTACAATGAGGAGTTCCTCCTGGCTCTGAGCCAATCCTGGCTGGCTGAGCTGCTTCACTTCCCTTTCCTTCCATTGCTTAAAGGTTCCTGTCGCTTACCTGCCAAATTCTCTTAGATCCTCTATTTGACATGTAGTTTTCTGCTTGTTGCTTTGGTTCTTCTTTGTGGAGAAGGTAAAGTGCCAGTTGCCTTTGGTCAGCCATCTTGAAGCGTCCTCCACATTCAAGTTTTAGTTGTATATTGTTATTTTTTCTCTATAGGCAAAAAGGTATATATTTTATTCTTTGTCTATCTGGTAAAGAAATATCATCTCATTCAATTTTTATTTTTTTAAGTATGAACATATTTATGCATTTTCCTATGTTTAAAGGCCATTTTCTTTTGATGCACTTCTCTATCCTTTAACTTGTTTATAAACTTGCTTATCAACTGTTATTAATTTATAAAAGTTCTTTAAACATTGGGACATTTAACCATTTGTCAGAAGTGCTACCAAAAATTAGGTAGTTTTTAGCCTTAAACGATTTTAGTTTTATACTGAATATTATTTTTTAATATGCTGAATATTAAAACTGCAACTCTGCCATCATTTATAATCTTATTATCTAAGTCTCTTCTTCCCTCGTGGCCTTTTATGTTCCTATTTCATAAAAAGTAGATATTATATATCTTCTTGACACTTTTCCAGCCTTTAACCAATTACATCTTTTACTCCTTGAATTAATTGGTCAGAGAGCCATCCTAACTTTTGGGGAGAGAGTGTCTCATAATATGCCGCCCTGATCGCCTGCATCAGATTCACTGAGATGCCTGTACAAATATTTGTATACATACATTTTAATAAAGTGGCCCTGCCTCATTCCAGACTGAATGTCTGACAGTAGAAGTCAGGAATCAGCAGTTTATCAAGCTCAGACTAATTTTTGTGAACCATTTATCTGAATAATCCAGATCATGTCTCATTTCCTTGATTCTTAATTTCTTTTCACGAGCACAAGACTGTTTTCTCCACATTATTCATCCTCTGTCTTTGCCATTACCTAAGATGTTAAGTCATTTTCATTGTGAGATCCATACTCCTTAGGATGTGAAATGCCACTGAGGTGTTTCTCGCTCTCTTCCTTCTTTTCATACCCTTCCTCAACAGAAGCACGCATATTCACAGAAGATGCAAGTGTGCGTGTGTGTGTGCATGCAAAAACACACACACACATCCCACTTAATTTCTGGCCAGTTATTTTCTGAAATGGTCTTCCATAACTGACCACACATCAGGTAGTATGATGCAGGGTTGGGAAGGATTATGAAACAAAATTCTAGAGGCCCCCCAAACCACCCCTGGGTATCTGAGGATTCGTTACATTGTTGTCTCTTCTGCACACACACCTGTCAAGTGACAAGTATGGGGAGGAGGTTGGTGGGAGGAGGAAAGGCTTGGGGAGGGAGGCAAGACAGTACTGGGGAACATTCTGGTACGTGCTCATGATGCGTCTGAGTAGATCATGTATTTTAGTTTTATAGATTCAGATTTTTTTGGAAATCCCTCCTACATTCTAGACATGCTTATTGATCACTTTTACTTTCCAGTGGGCATGTAAGTATTTGTGCTTTTCTGTGTCTACTTGAGTATTTTCAGAGTGAAATAGAGGCATGCTGTACTAGGTTCCTATTCAGATGCTGTTTTAAAACCATCAAATTAAGCCTAACATATTAGAGTTAAAATAGTCATATGGAGAAAAAACTCAGACATATTAAACAAAGATCAATAAAGTAAGAAAATAATCATTTATGTCAATAATACATGTAAAGTAATCAAATACTTAGAATATTTTAATTACTTCCAATCCAGATATAAACTGCATGAACTATTTTTAACCTTATCCTCATGACTTATCAATTAGTTCCATTTCATTTGTAAGTAATACAGAGATGATGATATGCTCAGAAAGCTAATGAAAAACTAGCTTTGAAATCTGCCAAAAAGAGAAATTCCTGCTCTTTGTTTTTATATGTTGTAAATAATTGATGGGAATCAATTTTATCCTAAAAAGGGATCTCAAGGACAGGTTACAGTTAAATAAATAATGAGAAATGTACAGGAAATTACAAGAAGTGAAATCCATAAAGATTTGAGTCTTTTAATAAAAACTATAAGTAAAGATGTTGCAATAAAAGGTCTCACTTCTGAGAAATACACGAAGTTGATTATTTCTGAGTGGTTTATATGAGCTCTGCATGATGGAGAAATTATTTCTGTATTTTGATAATTCTTATTAAACTTACTGATATAAACAGAGTCTTTTAATACAGAAAATTGGGTCTTTTAAGACATAGCAGTGACTTACCCCCATGGGAAGCTATAAGCCAGAAAACTTGTAGACCAAGCCTAATGTTGGTCAGTCTGATTGATGACCAACTACATTCTCAGTAAGACTGAGGAGAGAAAGAAGAAAGGGACATGCCGAAAAAGCTGGATATGACCTTCACCTTCTTTCCTTCTTTTATTCATCCAGTCATCCATCTGTGGTCCTAAGCAAACAAAGTTGTGTGGGGTACAAAATTTTAATAAGTTGCCATTTCTGACCTCAGAGAGTTTACTTAGGAAGAGAAGAGGTGAGAAGCAAGGTTATGTCATAGAAAGACATTGAACCAAGACTAGACCTCGGGCCTTGTCACTTTGACCACAATCATCTCTGTTACCACCCAAGACCAAGCTGCTCCATCCATTGCTGGTTCTACTCCACTGGTCTTCTGTATACCATTCTGCCTCCATATTTTGATCCCTGTAATCTATTCTGCAAACAATGATATTTTACAAACACACATTAGACCACAGTCTTATTCCATAACTATCACAATTCCAAAATGTCTTTATCATGATTCACAGGATCCTGGTTCTTCTCTGTACTCCGATCTCAGCTTTCTCTGCCTCACTTCTTTAGCCATACTGACCTCCTTGCATGTCTTTGAAGCGTCAAGCATGCTATTTTGCCTGAGGGCCACTTTACTCACTATGTTGTCTGCTTGATGTGCTCTTCCAGGAAGGAGATGGCTGCATGGTTTGTGCTTTGACTCCGTTCAGCTTTGTTCTCATGTATTCTCACTACAGATATGTCCTGGGCATTCCATTGAAAAAGGCCTGCCCAGCTCATCTACTCCCTCACCTTTTATTTTTTCCTAGAACATGCACCACTTCACATGGCATTGCATGGTTTTTATTGTCCATGTCCTCTCGCTGTAAGCTCTGTGATGGCAGGAATACTCTGTCTTCCTCTTTGCTCTATTCTCTGGACATAGTATAGTACCAGGTTCATAATAGATAATCAATAAATATATGTTGCACAAGTGAATAAGATCTATATTTTAGCCTGAGATCTAATTCTCATGGAAATGGTTTGTACTACATCTATTGCCAGGATTCTAGGTAAAAAAAAATTCAAAGTGAATGGAGCTTGATTTGTTTCTTCTTTAATGTCATTTTCCATGAGTTGTCAATTTTAATTAATGTCAATAGCTTCTTAGGGTGCCTATATTTTACAGTGGCACATGATCCACATCTCCATGTTGTTAATATGAATTTATAGTTACTTTGGAAAAATATTTATGTGTGTTTATGTATCTATGTTGCGTAAAGTGATATTTTACTGGTAAAATATTCCAGACTATTGGCCATCTCTGTTGTTTTAACACTCTTTCCCTTATCATCCTACTCTTTTCTTTATAGTTTCTCATCTCTATTTCATGGCACCACAATAGGCTTGTAGACCAACTACAGGACCCATATGGACCTGCCCTTATAGTGCTTTCTGATTTTTAGGGTCTACGGCTCAGACAAGTTCTGCAGCATTTTTCCAAGTCATACCATGGAGTGATTCCCTGCTCTTAACAAACCAGTCTAGCTTTATGGATTTTAGATCTAGACCATAATTCTAAGTAGAGGTACATATTAGAGAAAGTATCTTTGAAGTATCTTTATCTTCACATCACTCTTAGCTTAATGAATCTAGGGAAACTGGATTCATTCTGGGCTTCTGCTGAGGAATTGTTAGTAGTCATGAGCAGGGCTGCCAACTGCTACTCCTCTCAAGGATAATGCTTCTTTTGACATCAGTCTTAGTGCTCATAAAGCAAGGCAATAATTTATTAATTTACTGGCCCTTGTTTCTGGTATTCTGCCAAGACGTGGTCACCAGAAATATGAAAGGAATTTCTATTTCTTCCTTCTTACCCTACAAAAATTAACTTGTATTTGTTCCTGAATAGTCATTGATTCTTAGGAAACTTGATTACCATAATTATAATTATGACTAATCTTTCCTTTTTTGTCCATTTTTCTTCTCAGAAGGATTCACATTGGTTAAAGTTATTTTTTCTAACATATAATATATATTCATTTATTGTTTTTCATTTTTTAATTTTGGTAGCCATAATGTTAGGAGATTTCTCGCCTTCAAAGATGTTATGACGTTATAAAACCTTTATAAAGCTTCTCTAAAACTTTAAAATAGAACTAAAGATATTTTTACTATCTAAAAATAGTAACTCTTAGTTCATCTTTTTAAAAACTTCTAATTACATTCACAGTGTATGAAAAAAACACATGATCCCCATCTACATACTGTTAATATGAATTTATAGTAACCTTGGAAAAATATTTATGTGTTTATATATCTATATTGTGTGACATGTATTTTTCTATTTCAGAATATTACAGGGGTATACAAGTTTTAGGTGCATAGCTTGTATTATACAGAATGGGTCAAAGTTATAAGCATTCCCTTTACCCAGATAGTGTGCATCATATCTGTGAGGTATAAAGTTAGACCCAAAGTTTCTGGATGATAAAGTATCATGTTTGTGAGCACACAATATCTACCAAACATCATATACTTAGGTCCCCAATACTGGCTTTTTATCTGATATTCGTTCTAGATCTTCCATATCACTTATCACTACCTATTAGAAATATACCAGCCTTTCAGACACAGAGAGATGTGCCTAAGACAGTTCTAACCAACAAACTATAGGATAAAACAGAGTATTTGTGCAATACCTATAAAATGATGTCACAAAAAAGACACTGAGATGATGGGAGAAAATGTACCTTTGCAATGAGACTGGGTCAAGGGTACACTCATGTAAACCAAAAACATAATTTTACTCTTATGCATACTACATAGAACCCCATGCATGAACATTACCTTTCTGGGGAAAAAGAAATTTCTTTACAAGTAAATACTGGTAAATACCATCTAAAGGAAAATAGTAATATTCTTCCAAATTGCAAGTTTTTTCCTTGTACAATTTTAAATAAGCACTTTTATTCTGGTAGTAAAATATTCATATTTTTCATTGAAATTCAAACATCAAATTATTGTACTGCCGCTTGGAAAACTAATTAAATGTTTTATTTGGCAAATGTAACGAGCTAGTTGAATTTTTGTTGCCAAAATTTAAAAATGTAGGAGGATTGATGACTAAATAAATCTTGAGTCATTCACATCACAAGAGAGTGATGTAATTTTCTGAATGTAGTCTACTACTTCTACTACTAAGCAGAAGATAATTTGAGTAAAAATAAAGATAATTTGAAGTATCCTTCTGAATTTTGCATTATAAACTCATGTTGGTAATTTGATAGGCAGTAGTTAGGATATAATTATAGCTTAGTGCTAACACAGTATGGAAGGAATACATAAGCACATTAGAAAAATAGGCACATGATTTTAGAACCATACTCTCACTTTGTGCAGAATCACATAAGTGTCAATAATTACCCAGAATAAAATGGAGATCCCACAAATATGAAACAAGGCTAACAAGAAAGTAACAAAGGGTGTCAGTCTATCCACGAGCCTATGTACTTTACTTCTACGATTATTCCTCATTCAGGGCGTATATACTTTTATCTTAAAATGAACTTAACAACTTTGATTAAGGGGTAATAGCACTGTGTATTAGTATTTCCTGTGTAATAGTACTTTCATTCATTCTTAGTGGGGTAGACATACATAGAGGGGCACACACTGATGTAGTTCCTACAGAGCAAGGAAATAGCCTGAATACATGAACCCGTGTGTATACACCTGTATACACACAGAAAGAGAAACAGAGACAGGAAGTTAGAAAACTGACAAGTACGAAGGGTAGTTAAGAAGTGGGTCTCAATCTTTGAAAACCTATTTGTGATGCAACAAACCCCAAAATCCAGTCATATGGCAAAGAAAGCTGGGAAATACAGTCTAGTTGTGCACTTGGGAGGAAGAGGTCATGCTTTGGTAGCCAATTAATTCAGAAATACTGAGGTTCAGCGTGATTTCAGTACTACAAGCCACTATAAAATAAAGCTTATATTTGACATTTGCTACTAGGACAAACATCACAAAGTGCATCTCTTTATATAAGAGCGTGCCCTGTCTTTTCACTTTTGTTTGCACAGTCCTCAAGGCAAGACCTACATCACTAATTAACTCAAGAAACTGAAACGCTCCTGTTAGATCAGCTGAAGTGCATCACGCAGGGAAAGATGACAATTACTGTTTTGTTGCACTGACGGAATGTTAAAACATAATACTGGTCTCTTTCTGTTCACAGAGAGCAGTAAACATTACTACATGATAGTACAGGAGAGAAACACAGCTTAGAAGGACAGAAACTAATTCCTGTGGGCTACAAGCAATTCTGTAAGGGGGAGACTATTAGGAATTCTTCTAAGACCTTTTTTTTTTCAGCCAAGGAGCTGGTAAAAACCCTGATAGTTTGAGTTATCATATCAGGTGCATCCTTAGGAAGGAGAATGGATAGGTTAGACAAGAACAAAACCAGATGTTATCTCGTAGAACGGTCAAGGGTATGTTTCCTACCATCTTCCTATCCATCCTTTGTAGGGAGACTTGGGAGATGAGGAAGAAGTGAGCTACCAATGTGTGGCTATAGCAAATTGGTTTTGGTCTGTTTGGTTTTTTTTTTGGGGGGGGGGCAGGTTGCTGGGAGACCAGCAGGAATGACAGGACTGTAGGAACGCAGGGTCTCAGAGGATGAGTCTGGGGAGGTTCTGTAAGTTCTGACCAAAGCACCTAAAGGAGGGGGAAGGAATAACTCCTGCAGTTATGGAGAAGTGAAGTGCAAGCAGGTTAAGCCAATAAACTAAAAGTCCTGCCCGAAAAACTGGGCGGCTACCCAGAGCTTGCTTTCTCCTTCTCTCCAAAATGCCGAGTGCACCGCATTACAAGGGGCGGGGGTTAGTAAACGCTTTCCTTACTTGGCACAGCAAAAATTCAGGTCGCCACCAAACTTAACCACGAAAATTTTTTAAAGCATGACTAGAGAGAGGGAAAAAGCCCAAGGTTTTAATTGGAAACATATAGTTATATAATTTCACAGAAGACACACTCACATCTCGAATAGCATCCCATTTGAGTAGGAAAAAGAAGTTTTATGTAATATGTTTCCTGTGACACAAATTCCTCTTCATGCCCTAACTATCACGATCAAAAAAATCATTCGTTATTGAATTGTTCACTTATAGCACAAAGTTGGGCTAAATTGATCTCTTCCAAGAGACCACTGTATACATTCGGTAGGTCACGGTGCTTCCCACGTCATCTGGAGTTAACTGTTAACATGTCACCCTTCCTCCTTATGCACCTTGCACTTCAGATTGAAGAACACCAGGACAGTGTTATATTCCCAATGCCTCACCCATGGCCTAGCACAGCTACACAATGAACATTTTTGGTATTAAATTAAATTGGATTGCCCTTCCTTTCAGGATCCTGTGAATGTGCGAATATTCCTGGAAGAGGTAACAAGTCAGACTCATTTGTAACATTTGCAGATCCAAGAGCATACGTAAGGTTCCTATAACATAGATCTAAACAATTACCACTTGTAAGCTGGTAAATTCTTACATAAAATGTGTTCTATCTTCCTACCTCAACAAATGTACCTTCATATTGACAGGGTAAAAACATGGAGTTATATTTTAATATGTTAAGAGTTGAAAAAAATGTCCAAGTCAAAATTTAATTATCAATATGCATATTTGGGTGTTGTGCTTAGTCTGGTGATATTTGGGTTTTTAAATAAAGATAAATTATATGTTTAAAGATAAATCATATGTTTCTTCCAGAAAACACACTTTCTCATCTTTATTTCAGCAAAATCATTAATTATGCAGTTATCATAAAAATGTGTGAATATTTTTGGTTCCGTTTAAAGTGGTGATAATACAGCTTTTCCTGAATCACATGATATTTGCTGTCTTTTAATTTTTCTATTCTTAAAAATTTAAGGACACCTTCATTTTGAATTTTTTTCTGTTTCTATTTTCTTTTCAGACCTTTTTTTCTGAACTCCACTAACACATTTTCTTTTACGACCCAATCTCAATTTATATGTAGTCTTAAAGGATTCAAAAATAAAATGTTTTATGCAAAACAGATACAATTTGAATATATATTTTATAAAAAGGTACAATTTAAAGTATATATTAAAATTTAGAATTATTTCCATATGCATTCTCAGATACAGTTCATATAAAGTTTTTAAAAAGTTATTGTCTTCTAAAATTTCCTAAAATATCCATTGAAATGGAGACAAAATATAAATTATTATTTGATACAAATTTTAAGGTATTAATAAATAAAGCTAAATTCTTTTAAATCTCACATATCTAGATTTAAAAAATAAAATAAAATACCAACAATTCTGGATTCCATGGCCATCTGTTTGGAAAAAATCAGTATCAAGTTTTATGTACATATACTTATAATACTATGAATTATTTAATATGTGAAATAGTCCCCAGCCATCATGTACACCTGTATTAATTCATGAGTACACTCAGAAGCATAAATTGGAACCAAACAAACGCAAGAAAATTGGTCATTTCTTGAAAATGATACTTTATCATACAAATAATCTATTTCATCTGTTCTGTCCAGAGGAAGAATCTAGAAAGTTAATTAGTTTGTCCTTTCTCTTACCTGAGTGCGTCCACAGCACAGATTTCTCTGCATCCTTCAAAGCAGTATCTCTTTCTGTTGTCAGCAATGGTACAGCCTGCAAACCTTGTAGCATTTGGATACCTTTTTTTTCTAGGACATAGAACAAAAGATTCCAAAATGTTTCTCTGGGGCCTAGAGAGTCGTAATCATCAGAGCAGGTGTTTAGCGTTCTGGCGTTCTGCGTGCCAGCACATACTGTGGGATTCCTCACAGCAGAGAAGGCTGAGAGGTGTTCAATTCTTGAATTCGTATTATGGATAACCCAAGCGCTCTAACAGGTCGCAGAGCAAGGGTCTCCTGTTGTCTGGGTGCCCAGGTGGATTGCATGTTAAGTTTCTACCCATGAACTTATCAAGGGAGGGGACGCTACCCTCTGAAGAGAGAGGTTGGAAGGGAGTTGACACCGAATGGTGGAAAAAGACAAATGAACTTGGAGGGAGCTCAAGCAAAACATCTCCTTGCTCATAGTTTTGTTTGGGAGTTTGTTCTAGAAGAATTAGTATGTTACTCTTGTGAGCACATTGTCTGTATGCTGCTCTTGTCTGTCTCTCAGTTCTACAAATAGTCTTAAGTGAATCATTGCTCAGATAATTTAAAAGCGTTTGATTTAGGTTTGATTTAGGATTGCAGTCTCTCTCACGATACCCTTTGGGATTTGAGTCCCTCTCTATTCAGGATTTGAAAAGCGGGGATGCCCTCAATGTATCTAGAATAATCTAATTGCTTCAATTAGTATTTTCAGAATTTTGCCTAGCATGTAAAGTATAGGATGTTCCTCTTATACGTCAAAACCCATAGGAGACTCACAGGCCTCAAGCAGAACTTCTAAGAGAGGACTTTTAATCTGAATATAGCTAGGGATATTTTGGGTGTGGTTCTATTCATAGTTGTAGCTACAATCGGTCAAAATATTAACATTAGGGGAGAAAAGCATGATAAACATGTTCAGTGACATTTTTATTTGTCTTCATTCCCAAGTGCTGTATGTCCAGATCATAATAATTGTTTTAAGCTATACTTTATGAGCAAGAGTTAAGAAAAAGAAAAAAAGCCACATAGTAGGAAATCCTGCTAATGAAATTTAGAGTGCAAAATAATTCAGCTAAACTTGAAAGGTAAAGATAAAATAGTATAGCTTAGAGGTTAGAGATAGTTCCTTTCCTTTCAACTGTCTTAATTCTTTAAATGATAAATATCTAGGTTAGAAATGTGATCCATTCATTCACACTTCCAGTGTTAATTGGTGATTATGGCTACTGATTCATTTTTTCGTCCATGCTTAGAATTTTAATTCTTTTTTGTCACTTTGCATTAGCTAAGAGTAGTCAAAAATGAAAGCTTGCAGATAAATAGAAAAATGGTATTATAATATTACTCTTGAACTGTGTCATGTTTCTCACCTTTTCCAGTAAAACACATTAGAACAATCAAGACATTTGGTGTTATTGCTTGACCTGTTCCATGCAGTACCTATGATTAGTTTTGTATTTGGTACAATTCAGGTCTGCTTTTGCCTCTACTGCTAATATACTATTTTCTTCTTTTTAGCACATGCTACTGATAACAGTAGTTTGGAACACAGAAGCATTGTTGGCAAACCAAGTTTCATTAAATGTGTGATTTTATCTGTTGCAGAACATGAAAAGCAGCGGTTATGCAAAAGTACCGATTATATGAATTTGCATTTCAAAGTGAAATGGTTTTATAATGAATATGTGCGTGAACTTCCTCCCTTCAAGGATGCTGTTCCTGAATACTCGTTGTAAGTAGTGATTTTCACACACACACACATACACCTCACAGCCCTGTAAAGTAACACCTGAATGATGCAGCATTAAAATCTCTTTACATGGTCTTCATTTGAAAGCAAAAATTTCTGTTATAAAATTAACATTAAAAGATTTGCATGTCTTTGGAAACCATATTTAGTTGAATTATGTTGTATTTTTTCAAGTATACCCTACTTGGATATTCAGCTTGAAGACAAAGAAATGTATAATAGGATATGGCTCATGTGATGAAATTATGTTCTGTAAAAGTGCTAGAGGCAGATTTTTTAAAAAAATAAGGTGCTCAATCTAGTGCATGCCCAAATAGAAGAAAAACTCATGTCAATTCAAGTTGGGAGGAGGGATAACATAGAAGGGGAAGGGGTTGGGGTGTTCTCACAGAGTGGGCACAGGCGGTGGGGGCGTTTGTGTGTGGGACAGAACCAGAAGATGAACTCTACCTAACTAGATCAGATATTTTGACCTGGAGGCTTGAACTCACACATTAACCTGAAATAAGTTTAATTATAAAAATAAAAATGGTGCTTATCTATTGATTTTGTATAATCAGATTTTCCCTTTAATTCAAATTTATAACTATGTTAAAAGCTTATACTTTTAAAATAGAAATTATTACTTAACAAGCAATTTTATCATAAAAATACTACTATGTAAAAATGTTTGCAATCACACAATCACACATATCATGCTCTGCTCTTGTATGTATTAAGATAAAGACCCCACCCTGAAAGGAGCTTGTACTCTCGGAGATATTGGTAAGTTCGAAGGTGACGATAAAGCAAGACAAAATTAAATATGTGCTACTTTAAGGAGCATAAGCAAAGTGCCATAAGGTTTCACAGAAGAGAGACATTACCCCTATTTGGAGGACTTCCCACAGTATTTATGAATGGAAGAGCATTTGATACAGACTTTAAAAAATAACCCAGCTTATGGCAAGAGAAGAGAGAAAAGCATTCAGGTGAAAATAAAAGTTTTGAGTATAATTATGGAGGTGGAACTATATTGTTTCTGATCCATGGGAAATCCATTTTCACAAAGTTAGCAGAAAGTAATATCTTAAAAAGCAATATATAAAAAGTAATTTTGAACTAGATTATTATAAATAAATGCTGCAAATCTTGTACCACCTTCATTAGGCATTGCCAGAGGTGGAAGAGACAGAATAAGAGAACAAAGAGATAGAATGGCTCTTTAATAAAACTTTCCTCATACACATATATAAGAAGGAATGGGACAGTGGGACAAGTTAAAAGGCTATACTATAGGGTGGGGAGTGTTAAGATGTTGGCCCAAGAGTACAAAATTTCAGTTAAAAGAAATGAGTTCAAGAGATCTATTGTACAATCTAGTGACTATAGTTAATGTATTTTTAGATGTTGCTAAGACAATAGATTTTTGCGTTCTTACCATTTAGAAAGCAAGTATGTGAGGTTACACGTGTTGATTAACTCAATTTAGCCATTCCATAAGGTAAACATATTTCAAAACAATATGTTGTACATAGCAAATATATATACCTTTTATCAATTAAAAAATAAATCCAAGTTAATGAAATAGCAGTGATCAAGGGCTGTGAAAGTTGCTTGGAATTGTGAGGCCAAGATTCCACAGAAACGAAAACTACAGGGGTAAGAGCACAAGGCCTTGTAGGCAGCTACCCCTTGTGGTAATTTGTGATTCCTAATCTGCCCATGTGTGGAGATTGAGGCAAAAACAACCAAGTAGAAAGTAGGCACTAAGAGATTTAAAACTAAGGTGAGACTTCAGCAGTCTCACAGTGCTGGAGGGAAAAATGTTAGCGCTCAAGGCTTGTTAAGCAAGAAATGATGTTATATATGTCCTGGGCTGTCAGGTGACACTTTTGAAGTGTTCTGCTCTAGAAATAAAGGCAAACTGTAAACAGACCAGGATAATACCCTGCCTTGTATATATCAAGGTGATCTCCCTGCATTTTGTCTCCAGGAAAAAATTTTAATCCTTTCTGGAAGACATAATCAACCAGAGAGTCACAATTTTTCATGAGCAATCTCTAATATTCATTGAAAAATAAAGGTTATCAGACAATAGGACTAAATGACTATTTGGAGATTATACTTCTTCAGCAATATACTGAAGAATCAGACAGAAAAATAGAACAAAGATGTTTGAACAATACAATTAAGACATGTGAAGATATCTGTCTTTACAGATATCTATATCCCTATATCTGTGTTTCTAGATTTGATCATGCAGAGATTCCACAGTTTTTCACAGGCATTGTTTACATACAGTCACCACATAAACCCTATATATAGTGATAAAGTATATATTGTTATTAGGTACACATGATGCATATAACAAAATAGACCATCTATTGGATCATAAAACAAGTCTAATAAATTTTAACGAATTGAAAACACTTACTACATATATTCTTGGACCTCCATGGAGTGAAGACAGAAATCAACTCCAAGAAGATAACTACAAAATCGTCAGATACAGAAATTAAGCAGAGCATTCTAAGTAACTCATGAGTTAGAAAAGAAATCATAGTGAAATTATAAATATTTTAAACTAAGTAATAATAAAAATGTGGCACATCAAAACTTGTGAAATGCAGCTACAACAGGAAATAGAGGAAAATATATAGCTTTAATAACATATATGAAAGAAAAAAGAACAGAAAATCAATAATTAAAGTAATTATTACAGAAATTTTGAAGACAGAATTAAATCAGAAGAAAATAGAAAAAAAAATAATATGACCTTAAATAAAAGTAAAATTAAAAACTTAAAAAAAGAGAAATTATTTCTGCTATTTTAGTAAAAAATTGTTTTTTTTTAAGAGTGATAAAATAGAAAAGCTTTACTTTTGTGTTAGAAAAGGTAATGGGGGAGAAGTATCACAAAATACCATTAAGAAAGAACATCATAAAGAGTCTACAAAGATTTTTAAAAAGTGAATACTTATGCCAGTATATTTAGAAACTTAGGCAAAATATACAAATTTTTTAAAAATAGAACATTAAGTTGATAACAAGAAATAAGTAAAATCTGGATAGGCCTATAACTATTTAAAAATTTAATTCTTAATTAAAAATCATGTCACAAATAAAATATCATGCTCAGTTGATCCCCAGCGGAACTCTTGCAAATGTTCAAGGAATATTGTACAAATTGGTCCAGAGACGGCAGGAAAATATCTCAAACCATCTTGCGGCCAGCATATCCTTGCTACTAAAATCTGTCAAGAATGTGATAAATAAGAATAATAATAGCCCAATTTCTCTTGTGAACATAGTTAAAAAACATAAATGAAATACTACCCAAAAGATTCCAGTAATTTATGAAAAGGCTGACATGACATCGCCAAGGGGAATTTATTCCTGGAATATGAGATTGGTTAAACATTTTAAACCAATCTGAGCAGTTTACCGCATTTAAAAACTAAAGGAGAAAATCTCTACAATCTAACACTAGCCATAGAATCATAATTTGATAAAAATACCAATTTATTATAAACATTTCTTAGCAAGTTAAGATGAAAATCTTTCTAACTAATAAAATGCCCCCTCCAAGCAACAATACAACTAAAAAACCATTATATGATTGACAAACACTTCCCTCTAAGATTAAAAATGAGACTGATACCTGATAATTTCAATTTTATTTAACATTGCACTAAAAGTCGTTGGTAATGCAGTAAGACAAGAAAGGAATAGAAAAGCAGAATGAATACGAAAGCAAATAATGATGCTATTAGTATTTGTAGATGACATAATTCGCATCTGTAAAATCCAAAAAGAACTACAGGAAAACTAATACAATTTTAAAGTAATTGTATTAAATATATGTGAAAGCTTACTGAATTTCTACGTTACAGCCACAGTTAGAAAATTATATATAAATCATACATTTTAAATAGCATTAAAATCACTAGAAATAGATGTGATGAAAGGTGTGCAACCCCTCTTTTCAGCAACTATAAAATATTACAGAGAGAAATTTAAGGTGACCTAAATGAATTATAGAATGTCCCTAAATAGAATACATTATTATACAAAAGGTAGATCTGCCTCCATTGGTCTACAGATTGAATGTACTCCTATAAAAATTTGAAAAAGTAATTTTGTGCAAATAGCCAAGTTCATTCAAAAGTGCATATAGAAATGCACAAGACCGAGAATACCAAGGCAGTCAGTCTTGAAGAGCAAGTTAAAAAGGCTGGAGAACTACACTACCAATTATCAAAAACTTAACAAAAAGAGTGTTCTGTGAGTGCATGACAAGAAAATCAAAGGCACAAAATAGTCCAGAAACCGACCTACACAATGTCACTACCAGATTGACGTACCAACTCGGTGCAGCAGGGAATGAATGGTATTCTAAAAAAATATTGCTAGATGGGGACATCTAGATGGAATAAAGAACTTTGAAACTTAGATCACCCACAAAAACCAATTACAGATGTATTCTAGATCATAACTAGAAAGACAGAGATCAGCAACCAGGGACAGTTACAGATTAGTGGCAATGACTTAGAAGTTCAACCATGAGAGATTAAGAAATGAGGGAATTGTATGATAAAAGATAGCACCGCAGATATCATTTTATAGGAATCTGAATTGTAAAGAGAATTGAAGAGTTTTGGGAACGAAGCCTATTTAAGGCCACTTTGGAAGAGCCAAGAGAGAGGTAGAGGTTGAAAGTAAAAGGCTGGGGGATATTTGTTGAGGTAAAGGTGAAGGTCTTTAACTGGGCAAAACTGGAGAAGGGGAATGAAAGATTTTTGATCCTGAATGGCATTCACACAAGAGCAGCATTCCTGTTAATTATATGCAATGATGTCCTTTGTGGTATGTAACATCATTCATTTTTTTAGGTGGTTTGAACCCTTTGTCATGCAGTGGCTAGATGAAAATGAAGATGTATCAATGGAGTTCCTTCATGGAGCGCTGGGAAGAGACAAAAAAGATGGAGTGAGTTTAGATTGTCACAATTCAACCACATCACTTGCTTTTACGCTATTGGAAATGGTTAGGCTTACTGTTACTAATGTGGTTTTGTTTTAATCACCCAGTGACCAAAATAAATTTAAAACACACTTCAAAGGGCTGGTTAGTACCCTAGAGAAATGCTTAAATTAAAAAAAAAAAAAAAAATCGAGACCAGGCACGCTGGCTCACACCTGTAATCCTAGCACTCCAGGAGGTGGAGGCAGGTGGATTGCCTGAGTTTAGGAGTTTGAGAGCTGAGTTCAGCCTGAGCAGAGTGAAACCCCATCTCTACTAAAAAATGGAAAAACTTGCTGGGCATTCCGGCGGGCAGCTGTAGTCTCAGCTACTTGGGAGGCTTAGGCAAGAGGATTACTTAAGCCTAAGAGTTTGAGGTTGCTTTGAGCTATGACACCACGACACTCTACCCAGGGTGACAGAGTAAGATTTGGTCTTAAATAAAAAAGAAATCCCCCCTTTGTCCCAAGATTCTTCTTTACCTCTCAGATTGATATGAATCTACAAGTTCCACGGGCTTATACAAAACATTTCTGTTGCCTTGGAACTGTTCTAGATTAGGAGCAGGCACCCTCCTAGTCCCAGGAAAAAACTCTCAAAAGTCTTGACCACAATGAGCTTGTTTTGCTGAGCTATGCTAATGTCCCCGGGGAAGGAGAAATCTGAAAGAGCTGCTTGCTCAGTTCAGCTGTGTCCTGTGGATATTAGTTTCACTACACTTTCCAGAAAAGGACATGAACAGTGTTAACATGGGCAAGCATGTTGTTACTGGGTAATGCAGGTGAGTGGTATGAAAGATTCAGTTGTATATGTGAAATAATGAAGATTCTTCCCACGCCCCTGCTAACGTGCCTATTGGGATGGTTTCCTTTCCCTCCCCTCCCCCCCAGTTCCAGCAGACATCTGATCATGCCCTCTTCTCCTGCTCCGTGGTGGACGTCTTCGCTCAGCTTAATCAGAGCTTTGAGATTATTAAGAAACTGGAATGCCCTAATCCTGAAACATTATCTCACTTAATGAGAAGATTTGCAAAGGTAGGTTAAATGGAATGGGTGTCTGCCCGCCCGAGTGCTGTTGTTGTTTTATAGTATCATTCTTATCTGACACCACTACCCCAATTTAATTTGTTCTTCTGTACTAATAGGTTCAGTTGATTCTAAGATTGCCATCTGATTTACTGGACTGCCTATGTTTTTAATATGGATTTTTCATCCTAAAAACCTAGTTGTTGTTCACATTGATGACTCAGTCACTTATTATAATTGAAGAGAATGCCAGGGATAGCCATAGTGTTGCCAATTTAAAATGCGACTTTCTCCCTGAAAGTAACCCTTAGCATTTTATATGCAAATTGACAAGTATGTTTTAGCAGACACTGGAGTACTGTAAAATGTATTTTTGGATTTTGAGGAATGAAAATTGACTTCTGATTACGAATCCACCAATAACTGTGGTGTGAATCTGAATCCTTCAATTTTTTTATGAATTTAGTTTTTATATTTGACAGATCGATTTTGATCAAGCAAATTTTTCAAGGCCTTCTCTTAAAATCTAAGGTTGTTTTCCATATGCTTACTGCTTTTCCAAGGATTTCAAGAAAAGTAAAAGAAGTAGTTTCTGACCATCAAATCTTAAAAAAAAATTGTTTTTGTATAGTACTCAAGAACACATGACATAAAGTAATTGGAAGATGACCCCAAAATGGACACAATTCAGTTTCCAGCATAATGAGATCTGCACTAAATTGAGAGGAAGGAGAGATGATGATGGGAGCTGAAATAGACAAAGGTTTCATGGTAAAACTCGGGCTCATAGAAACCCAAAAAGGGAGAGTTAGAAGGCTGTTTTAAACCATAGGAATAGCAGGATCAGAGGAACAGGTAAAGTTGAGTCTGACTGGCAGGGCTGAGAGAAACAATCCTGTTAGGGGGAAGCAGAAGGGGGTGGGGGGTGGGAGAGTGAAGATGGCCCAGATCTTGAAAGGCTCTGCTCTTCTTGTTGAGAAGATTGGACCCAGTCTTTTCATCAATTTAGGAAACATTGAACATTTGGGGAATTTGATGCAGGTTAGCAATATGACAAGCAGAGTAATTTAGGGAAACTACTTACACAGTTCTGTGTCTGGCTGATCTAAATATAAGTCTGGCTCCGTGGGTTGAGTGATGACTGAGGTTTCAGCTGTTCATTCAATAAGGGCTTACTAGTTGCCTCACTCGTGCACTTTATTAGTCCCCTTGAGGGATATAATCATAAATAAGCATAATCTCCGACTTCAAAAGACTTGTAATGGTAGGGCCCAAACTGTAAACAACCATGACAAATTTATACACACACACATATTTGACATGTTAAGAAATAAGAAAATGCCAAAACCCAATTACAATGGTATAATATTTAAGATGTTTTATGAGTGAGTTTATTAGAGAAACCATAATAAAATGCCACAGATTGAGTGATTTAAACAGCAAAAACTTATTTTCTCACAGTTCTGAAAATCAGAAATCCAAGATAAGTTGTCCCCAGGTTTGTTTTGTCCTGGGTCTCTCTCGGTGGCTGGTAGATGGCCGTCTTCTTGCTGTCACCTATTACGTCCTCCCTTGGGGTGGTGGCCTGTCTGATGTTTTCTTCTGGATCCAAATTTCCTCTTATACAGACACAAGACAGATTGGACTAGAGCCCACCCTGATAACCTCATCTTAATTACTTTTCTAAAGACCCTGTTTCTAAATACACTCACATTCTGAAGTACTGAGGGTTAGGACTTCAACTTACGAATTTTGAGAACCCAATTCCACGTGTAACAGACGTGTATATGTAACATGGTACTGTCTTGAACGACAGAGCCAGAACGATGAGCATACGTACATAACTGCATTCACCATCATTGCAAAAAGTCTAACTCCAAGTCCTTTATGAATGGGGATCCTGTACTGATCCTGTCATTGGCCCTATCTCTTAGGAAAGTTTAAGCTCAGTTCTCTGATTGATGAATCAGGAAAGAAGTCTCACAGGAGATTGTACCTTTTATTAAATGTGATAGGATAATTCATATCGAGGTAACAAACCCAGAAATTCTATGGTTTGATGCCACAAAGATTTGCTACCTAGACACAGAATATCAGATATGGGCTGGGTGACCCTGTGAGGGAGCTCTCCACCATTCTATAAATCAGGGATTCTACTCTGAGAAGAACCAAAGGGACTAAAGCATAGGGTTCCTAGAAGGCTCGTGGAGCTAAGGTTGGACAAGTAGGTTCGTATTATAAAGAGCCTTTAAAGAACAGGCAAAGTGGCCTAACTTCTTCAGTAGAAAAATGAGGAACCCATGAAGCGTTAGGGGAAGATGAACTGTTAGCTGAAGCACTATTACAATATTTATTTGCCGTGAAATATTTTGAACTCACATCTTTATTAATTAGGAAGACTAACCTCCCACTTTTTAACATTACAGCTAAAAATCATTTATTTGAATCACTCTTGGAGGGGACTTCCTTAGTCCCCTTAGATGATTCCCGTTTCTCAACATGGTGAAATATGCAGGAGAGTAATTCGAAACATTCTCTACATCTTTTCTTGATGAGCTGCTGTGTTTTGGGAGATTGCCAAGAAAAGAGTGAAAGCGGGTCATTAGGGCTGGTGTTTGAAAAAGTATGCCATGTGTGATTCCTGGAGTTCTGTAGGACTTGTAGGGAAAGCAGGATCAGATGAGAATTTTAAAATCTCAGAGTTAATATCTTTAGTAACATATTATTAGAATGGTACCCAATATTAGAAAAGTAACTAGATTTCAGTCACTCAGAGTAACTCAGAGTATCCAGGCAGGTAGGTTATGTAAGGTGGGATCCTTATATCAAAACATACTGAAATCACATTATTTTTTCTTGGACTTACATTGAGTTGAACAGTCCTCCTGGAAATAAGACATGTGAATGATATCCACAGACATTTAGCATTCTCAAATCATAGAAGCATTTAGCATTCTAAAATGGACTTTCAAGGGCCAATGTGTCTTACAAAAAATATGTAGGACTGAATAGGTACAAAAAAATGCTCCAAATTTCATATCGGGAACACTCCAAAGCTGTGATGAGTGACGCTATGGTATGTAGTGAACGTTCCCATGGCTAGACTGCTGCTCTTGACAAACACGAGTAATTTAATTTAAAACAGAGATAGAAAGTAATCTTTAGTGTTACTTAAAAACAAATAAATATTGAGTCCAGGATATGAATCTGGCTGCCAGGTGGAAGAGACTCTGTAGTGAATGAGACACACACATCCCCCTAGTCTTTGTTCTCTGGGAAGTTAATCCTAAATTTAAAAAATAATGATTATAATCCCTTGAGAATTATTTTATGCAAATTTCTTTATATAGTCTTACTTATTCTTCATAACAACCCTATGAAATAGTACTGTTATTTTCCTTAAATTTTCAAATGATGAAACTCAGCCTCAAAAAGTTTTAACTACCGAGATAGGGCATGCAGCTAGGAATGGAACGGATGGGATGCTTTTAACCACTAGGTAAACTCCCACCTCTCAGCCAGTGTAAGCAGAAGTCGACTAGGAAGCTAGAGAATGGACTGTCCTCATTTATTTTTACCCTTTAGGACAAGCCTAGGCATCGGTGGTGGAAGAAGTGAAAGACACTCTGTTATGTCCTTTGTGTTCAAATACAGTACATAAAGCATTCAGGTCAAATTTCTAATGACGCTCATCAAGGGATGTGCTCATTGTCTTGTCCTTCTTACATTGCTCAACACTATATCATTCCACACATAAAATGTTACTGGAAAGATGACACTTGAACCGGAGCTCTTAGCTTGCTGATCCTAAGAGCGGTACACTGGATGGCACAACTAACGTGCCAGCAGGATGAGCAGCCCACTGCTGCTAGCGTGGCATTACTCGGGAAACCGGAGTGACTCTGGACTTGATGTTCATCCTCCTGTAGGTCAAATCCCTACTGATCGAGGCTGGGAGATGTTTTTGTCATCCTGTCTGATCCTTTCAATACAGAAGAATCAGTGATTTTACTGCCACAATCCTATTCGAATTTCATCTTATTTACTCTGCAGCTCTGGGAATAGCAGCTCCTTTGGTGCATCTCATCGAAGAGGCACCGCATGACCAGCTATTCATATAAACTGTGTTTTCTTATAGAACAAAATGCAAGCAGCCCCATTAAGCTGTCTGTTGCCTCCGTCTCTGCACTGTCCTCTCTTCTATAGACCAGCACTTTCTCAAAGATAAAATAATGACCTGAGCTCACACACCCAGGGGCCCTATCTTTCTAGATACCCCTTCCAGCAGCAGGTTCTCTCTCAAGAGTCACCTCCGCCCTGCCATCTACCACTTAGGACAGTGGTTCTCAAGCTTAGCATGCATCAGAATCATCTGCAGGCTTGTTAAAACACACTGCTGGGACACCCCTCCAGAGTTACTGAGTCAGGACATCTAGGATAGGACCAGCCAATTTGCATTTCCCATAAGTTCTCAAGTGATGCTTGTGACATCACTGATCCCAGAGCTATATAAGAACCAATGACTTAAGAAACGTGTCATAAGTAGTTACTTATTTGTATGGAAGAATGAATGTCTGGTTGTAATTTACTTAGTTGAATAAATTAGGACAATATTGAAGTTGCCCCTAAAATGTGCATTGTCCATTCTCATGCAAGTATACTTTTTACATTAGTAAATAAGTGGGGGTTATTACAGCAGCATACCAGGAACTGTTGTGGGAACACAGTGTTAAACTATCCTGCATGACTATGCACCTCCTTTTCTTACCTGCAGCTCGTCCAGGCTTGCTAACCTGGTATCTGTAGACTAGTGGATGTAAGATCCCAGAATTGGGGTCTCTAAGCAGGAGGGGATACCATGAGAATAACTATAAATGGATGTCCAGATTCCCCTTTCTTCTCTAGGAAAACAAACCAACAGGTCATTTAGCAACTTGCCCGGCGGGTATCTGAATGTTACTGGGTTATAGAGGAATTTCATGCAAGTTATAATGTCTAAGTTACAACAATCTCCTAAAGCAGAGGTTCTCACTCTGTGGGTCGCGACCCACAGGAACTATGTTAAAGGGCCATGGCATTAGGAAGGTTGAGAACCACTGTCCTAAAGTCAGGTTTGTGTGTTGTGTTTGCTTTTGGTTTTGCAATACAGTAAAATGATTCTTAAAGTTTAACTGTCATTAAGAAACGGTAAATGGTGAGGAGTATTTGCAGTTACAAATGAATTAGTGCTCCCTTAGGTAAGCCATTCAACATTATGTCTAAAGAAAAATTTGAAGACACTCATTTAGAAGATAGTCTGATCAGCCATCTGTTTTCCTGAATTGATTGGTCTGCTGCTTGATAAGATTTTATATTTTTCAAGGCAGACTTTCTAATTAAATTGATGTACATCACCACATTGCTGGTTCTTCTACAAAGGATCAATTTTTTCTTTCTGCATGTTATCCCTAATTTTAAGTTTTCACTGTGGATTTTAAAAGTCTGTAAAACAAGTTTATAGTAACAAAGTCTCTAAAACAAGTTCAAGTTCATTGGTAAATTCACCTTTATAGATTAAACATCTCTTCTTCAGCTTCACTCCTTGGAGTGGCATCCCCAGTAGATTTTGATCCACTAAGAAAATTCAGACAGATGTGTTACACACAAAAGAAAACAGAAAGCCTTTTTTCTTTGCTTTTCTATGAAAATAGGTAACATATTTCTTTCCTTGATGTTTTGCTTCGCCTAAGAAAATTACGTCTACATGTGGTTTATAAAAATTCAATCTGTATGAAAACTCAATACAGCTTTCAGTAATTGAAATAAAATTTAATGAACACAGTTCATTTTCCTGTTTTCTGTAACTAATAAAAGCAGAGGACATTCTTAGGCTTAGAAATAGTTCTAAATAAAATGTAGAATTAAGATGAAAAAGACAGACGGGGGAAAGATTAGGCAATGAGTAACTTGATAAACAAAAGGTAAATGAATTGAGGGATGCAGAAATAATGTAATATCATGAAAGCTGAAAGTTTAGGTTTTAAGAGTTTTTGATCATACTCAGTATGGCTCTAAATCACAGGCAATTACTGAAAATACTCATTCCTAAGTGGCATGCACCCCACATGAGTGCATTTATAAGTGGGGTGAATAATATTCTCACCCCACTTATAAATGAAGGATTGAGGAACATCTGAGAAAATTCAGAAAATGACCACCATGAAGAATTTTGGAATGGTAGGAAGGAGGGGTAGAAACCATAAGATGTTATTCAAAGCATATGGTATGTATTTGAGGAGCAGAGGGAGAGCCTTATAGATCATTTCACAACAAGTATTATCTAAGAATAGAGGAGGTTGCCACAGAGGTCAATAATTATCTTCTAAAGTTGAGATCATTCTTTTTTTTATTATTGAGTCATAGCTGTGTACAATAATTCAGTCATGGGGTACAGTGTGCGGGCTTCACATACAATCGGAGATATTTTTATCAACCTGATTGATATAACGTTCATGATATTTTCTCATTTACTATGTGAAAACATTTTTGA
>CAUYRH010182105.1:0-27787 GCA_963574655.1 Perodicticus potto | reverse complement strand
ATGGAAATTTCTCTAGCAGACTCCACGGCTCTGGGTTACACTTTAAGTCCAGCAATCCACCAATTTGCTGCACGCCCCTAGCGGCCTATGTACACCAACACTCCAGTGGGGAAAAGATCTAGCCCCCTTACTCTCACCTGATGGTTTGGGAGATTGGGCTAAACATCCGTCTCCTCTGCCATCGTGCTCTGCCTCTCCTCCTGGATGCTTTTAAGATTTCTTTTTCGTATTTAATTTTTAGGAGTGTCTTGGAATAAATTTCTTTAGGTTTATCCTACTTGGTATTTACTCAGCTTTTTGAATCTGTATGTTAATACCTTTCACCGAATTTGGGGAATTTTCAGCCATTATTTCTACGAATACCCTTTCAGCTCTAGTCTTTTTCTCTCCTTTTGGAACCCCCAGTGTGAATATTGGATCTTTACATAGTCCTGTAGTGATTGAAACAACTCTTTCTTCCTTTCTTCCTTTCTTCCTTTCCTTTCCTTTCCTTTCCCTTCCCTCCCTCCCTCCCTTCCTTCCTTCCTTTCTTTCTTTTCTTTTTTTTTTTGAGATAGAGTCTTACTATGTTGCCCTCGGTAGAGTGCCTTGGTTTCACAGTTCACAGCAGCCTCAAACTCTTGGGCTTAAGCGATTCTTTTGCTCAGCCTCCCAAGTAGCTGGACTATAGGCACCCAATACAATGCCCAGCTATTTTTTTATTTCAGTTGTCATTGTTTTTTAACTGGCCCAGGCTGCTTTGAACTGCCAGCCTGGGTGTATGTGGCTGGTGCCATAACCACTGAGCTACAGGTGCTGAGACTGAAACTCATTTTTTTTCCAATCTACTTTTTCTTTGTTGTTCAGATTGGGTAAATCCTATTGATATGTTCTTAAGTTTATTGATTATATCCTCTGTCATCCCTACTTTACTACTGAGCCTATCTTGTGATCCATGGCCCTTCTTGGCTGCATTGGATCTTGGTTCTGTTTTTTTTTTTTTAATAACTTTCACTTGTTTGATGCTATTTTTATTTTTATTTAAGAGAATTTACATTTTCTTGTTGAGTAATTTTTAAATATGGTTGCTTTAAATTTTTTTCCCAGATCATTATGACTTCTGATTCATTTCATCTCAGTATTGGTATCTGTTGTGTGTCTTTTTTCATGCAAATTGTGATTGTCTTGTTTTTTGATATTATACACAATTTTAAAAATTATATCCAGGGCATTTGTCTATTATTTCCAGAGACCCTAAGTTCTATTTTTATTTTTTATTTTAGCAGGCAGTGAGTCTGTTTAGATTTAGTATACAGGTCCTGGCTTTTATGGGTTGTAATTTCAATGACAGAGACTTGGTAGTGACACTTCCATTTGCTTGGTTTATCTCATACTGCTAGATTTAGCACCAGTCCCTGATGGTCTTTTTGAGAAGGTCGGGAGGGATGCTTTCTCTAGCCAGATTGCCAGGTGCCTCTATATGGGTAGAGACCCATGGGAACCAAGAGTACTTGTAGCCTGGAATCTCCTTTGCCTATAGGGATTTGAGTAGCTTTCCATCTTGAAGATAGCATAATATAAATTGCTTAAAGATAGTGCTTAGTGCATAATGCATCATCAGTATATATCTTTAAATTGATGAATTAATACTTCATGACATGCCCTCTTAAATTAGGTGAAAACATGATACATAAGAAATAATTAATAATTTTCACCTGAAAATTTGAAGTTGGGATTGGGAACAGCAGGTTTTTTATATAAATATTGTTGAAACTTGCAAAATGTATACTCAAGTGGTATGAAGCAGCTATAATCTACCCTGTGCATTAGCAGAGAATGAGAAAACAATAAAACCGATTTTCTGAGACAAGTAGGGACTGGAGTTGGAGAGAAAGCCATGGTGGACCTCCAGTTCTTTATGGGACTCAGCTATAGTCTTCTGTCTTGGAGTTGCACAAAAAATTACTATATCCTTTGTGTGTGTGTTTGTGAGAGCCCAAGTTGACTTATGTTACTGGCACCTACAGTGTCCTAGCTAACATCATGTGTTTAAGTAAAATGATAAACTATTTGAAAGCTTATTTTTTATGTTGAAAAGAATTTTATGAGCTATTCTTTTTTTTTTTTATTAAATCATAGCTGTGTACATTAATGCAATCATGGGGTACAATGTGCTGATTTTATATACAACTTGAAATACCTTCACCATTCTTTGTTTCTAAAACACCACGTACAACATTTACATCATTTGTACAGGAAAGTGTGTGTGCGTATAATGAAAGTGATTATTTTCAGTAAAACCTAAGTGTAAATTGAGGATAATTGTATACTAGTTTTTTTATCAATTACATTTTTAATATGTACTTTTTGGGGGTCCTATGGAGGTGAGCAGGAACCATGCCATAATCCTAGGAAGCAATCCTTAGATGTTGTTGAGTATTAAAAAATTTCCCTTGGCTATCAATCTATTCCAACAAACTTACTGTCTTTTTCAGTCACAGCAGAATTAAACATCACTTAAAAATCTGTCATGCAAATGTGGAGAAGCATAGGACAATGCAGAAGGAGAAAATGTTCTTGCAGCATCTGCTTCTCTCAAAAGATGAAATCTACTACCCTCAAAGATCCTTTCTACCACAAAGTTTTTCAAATGTAGAGTGAAAGAAAAAGAAGACAAAAATATGGCCTTTAAATCATATAAATAGTCTCTGAATGTTCAGCTCTGCTTTTAGGTAACCAGGTTTTATGGGTATGTGTGTGTATGTGTCTATGGCGGGCTTTGAAGTGCAAGGAAAGCATTTTAAACCAGATAATGAAAAATAGATAAACACAGTCTATTAATGGCTGAGGCAATATCCAGCGAACACAGTTAAAATAGACGGCTTTGAAACCAGGGAAAAGTAATTTGAAAGAGATCATTATCTTTCTTAATTGCAGAGTAAGAACAAGGCTAATTCACTGTCCCCTCCTAACTATACAGAAATCTCAATAGTATGATATTATTCAGTACAAGAACTCTACCATCAGTTTCATTCATCAGAAAAACCAAAGAAAGAATTGAAGGATGTTCTCTATTATTTAACTTGGGATGCCTTTATCACTTTTTTTGTTTTTGCCTGACATTTCTACTTGTTTGCTGCCATTCAAAGTTTGGCTTTTAGTTACATAGTTCAGTGCCAAATAAGTCAATGCCCAGGATTTTATGTGTTACTTAGAGGGTTACAGCAATGTCATCTCTTGTTTAGAATACTTAGTCAACATTGCCTACCAAGCTCAGTATAGTGGAACTCATATAATACCAGGCTGTTCTGATTACCATGAGAAGCAAAATAAATAATTATATAATTTGTAATATTGAGAATAAAATGCATGGCAACCTACTCAAACTCATCAATGATTTTATTTTAAAAAGTTTCAATAAAATGCAATCATATTCTGTGGTGGTGAAATGCTAAAAGTTATATTCCTATCAAGCCCCTTATAACTCTGTACAACAGTGAAGGCAAATGCTTTTTTTTGCATGTTTTTCTTTCTTATATGAATTAGTTGATTTTTCTATAGATAGAAAAAGGCAAGATGATCATTTTGCTGTCACTTTAAAATTCTTCTTTTTTCTTTCCCCGCGATTCTTGCTGTGATGCCCAGGTTTGGGTGCAGTGACTTCATCATAGCTCACTGCAATCTCAAACTCCTGGGCTCAAGAGTCCTCCTCCTGCTTTAGCCTTTTGAGTAGCTGGGATTTTAGGCAAGTGCCATAATGCCCCTCTAAGTTTTAAATTTTTTTTTATTAACTTATTCATTCACTCATATAAATTTAGCCTGTATTTTGTGCACAGATCTTTTTAGGTGTTGGCGATACAGAGATAAATAAAACAGGAGAAGTCTCTGTCCTCAAGGGAATACAGCTAATCAACAGGAAAACAAATACAGAACAAGAAAATAAAAGAGGGAACAAAAGAGAGCATAAAAAAAAGATGCAAATTAAAAGCACAGTAAACAGAAAGAAAAAAGAAATGATCATTTTTAAATTTTTAATAGAGATGGGAGTCTCACTCTTGCTGAAGTTGATCTTGAACTCTAGACGTCAAGCAATCCTCAGCCTCCCAGAGTGTTAAGGTTACAGACTTGAGCCGTGCCCTACTCATATTCTAAATTATTCTAATGTGATTTTCAGAGCATAATTTCCATAGTTTATTTATCCATTTGGTAGTAAGTAATGCTTATGGAAGTAGATAAATCAGATTTAAGAACAATTTGGCATATATGAGTTTGGATGTTTCCCTAAGACACTTTGGCTATTTTGCTCTAACCATATGATGGGCCCCCATTTCATGTTATCTCTCACATCCCTTCTCTAAAGCTTTTACTTTGAGGCTGGTTTCTGGATACAATAACAGTTTGCTTCTGAAGACGATTGTTGTGAATCGAATGCTGTTTGGAAGCCAATTCTCTTTGTTCTCTGTGGGCTCTAAGTGGCATATCCTTGAAATAGTCATGATGCATGACTATCTTTTCAATTATATTATTTTTGGATGCATGTACCAGATACGCTTGTATTAATTAGTTCTGCATATCCTTCTTAAGTTTTTCTCAACTCTAAAAGAGCCAAATTATAGACATGGTGCAGTTTGACTTTGAATGTGGTTGGGTTTAAATAAATTCCTCCAAGTAATTTTGTCTTTGATGTATTTTCATTTGCAATCCTGTGTCATGTTTTATGTTCTGTGATTGACTGGTTTCCATTTCAGTAATGAATAATCAACTGTAGGTTCCTTTGGGGTACTGATATTTCTGTCTGCATTACCTGATGTATTCAAATATTCACATAATATCACATCTAGATATTTCTTATTTGAATGATGACTTCTATGGTTTCTGATGTAAAAAAGTGCCTTTATATTTAGCATTTATTATTATAAATGCCGGTTTTTGTTCTACCTGATATTAGTATTTTTGAGATTCTTTTTTAGAATTAAAGCCATATCTTTCTGCTAGATAAGGATTAGTTTCCAGAAGCTTGCACTATTATTGAGTCACTAAATATTGATTGAATCCATCCTAGTCTCTTAACTCTCTGGTACTCTTTAGATGACACTCGCATAGAATACCTTCTCCCCCAGCATCACTCTTAGATTTTTATTTCACTGAGAAAATAAAAGTAATCAGAAGAGAACTTGGACAAGCCATCTACAACATCTCACCTCCTTGCTTCTATCCCTATATACTCTGCCTTCTCTCCTATTTACTCTAATGAACCATATGTATTCTTCACAAATAACAACATCTCTATTCTGCCAAGATCTCTTCTTTTCTGGTCTACTTAAAGAAATTGCTTTGGTGATTCTTTGCTCTCCCTCCCTGGGAACTTTTCCCTCATGTGGGTCTCTTACTGGTCTGGAAACACATAGATAAATCTTTCACTTCTAAAATACCTTTCTGCTAACTCCACTTCCTCCTCTAGCTACCACCCTGTTTTTAGCCGTTAGAAAAAATATGTTTAAATTTACATACTATAAAATTCACTTCTGTTAATCTGCTGTCCAGAGTTACTGTATTATTGTGCATTCCTGCCAGCAATGTATGAGTTACACCACTTTCTTGCCAGGACTTGGTATTGTCAGTTTCTTTTCCTTTTCTTTCTCCTTCTGTTCCTACTCTAACTCTTCCATCTTTTAAATTGTAGACATTCTGTCAGGTTTATAGTGATATATCATTATGGTTTTAATTTGTATTTCATTAATGACTAATAATGTTGAACATTTTTCCATGTACTTATTTGCTATCAATATATATATTTTTGGAAGGTGTTTGTTCAGATCTTTTGCCCATTTTTTATGGTGTTATTTGACTTCTTATTGATATCCAAGGGATTTTAACATATTTGTATACAAGTCTTCTGCTGGATATGTGATTTGTGAATATTATCTGGTAACCTTCTAATTTTGTCTTTGCATTCTGTTAATGGTTTTTTTGGGGAAGAGAAGAGTATTTAATTTTGATGAAGCTCGATTTGTCTTTTTAAAAATGAATGGTTACTTTTGATGTCAAACCTCAGATTCGTTTCTATTTAATCCAAGGTTAAGAAAATTTTTTCCTATGTTTTCTCTAAGTATTTTAGGGCTTTACATTTTACATTTGTGCCTATGATCCATTTTTGGTTAATTGTTGAACAAGGAGTGAGGTATAGGTTTTTTTCCACGTGGGTATTCAGTTGTTCCAGAACCACTCATTGAAAGAACTATTTTGTCTCCTTTGAACTGTTTTGCCTCTTTGTTAAAATCTCATGTTGTTTATATTTAGGTAGATCTATTTTTGAATTCACTGTTCTTTTTAATCTGTGCGCTTTTTCTTTTGCCAATATCACATTGTTCATTACTAGTTTGAATCATCAAAGTTTGTTTTCTTTTTTCAAAGTTGTCTTGCATATTCTAGTTCCCTTGCATTTACATATAAATTTTACGATCAACCTTCTTTATCCCTAGTTATTTTCTTATTCTTAAGTCTGCTTGTCAAACATTAAGATGAGCATTTTCTTTGGTTAGTATTTGCATGATGTATCTTTCCCTATCTTTTTACTTTTATTCTTTCCTCTGATATTTCCATTCTTCTTTGGGCTTATTCTTTGAATATTTTATTTTTAGTTATTGTATTCAGTTGTAAAATTCCATTTGATTTTTCAAAAAGCTTCTATTTCTTCCCTAAAAACTTTGTTTCAAATTTATTTCCAGAATATTTGCCTCTTTTTTCTGCCATTTGTAGTTTTGATTGAACATTTTATGTGATTTCATTTCCTCCCCTTTAATGGAATAATTAGTTTCAGTTATACTTTTCTTTTTGTTTACTTTTTTTAAGTGATTGCCCTAGAATTTGCAATGTACATTTGTAACTAATTCAAATCTACTTATAAATAACATTCTACTGCTTTAGGCGTAGAGTGAGTACTTTAATGATAAAATAATATTAATTTCTCTCTCATCTTATATCATTACTGCCATTTGTTTCACTTACATATAAATATAAACAAGTTTAAATGTATGACACATAAAAGCATATATAATCAAATACATTGTTGTTATTATTATTTTGGACAAATGATTGTTAGATCAATCAAACAAGAAAATTGAAAGTTTCTATTTTACCTCCATTCATTCCTTCATCCTTGTTCTTTTCTTGATGTAAATTCAAGTTTCTGCCCTTTATCTTCCATCTATCTAAAGAATGTCTTTTGATATTTCTTGCAAGACAGGTCTACTGGCAACAAATTCCCTCAATTCTTTTCTTTTGTCTCAGAAAGTGTTTATTTTTTCTTCCCTTTGGAAAGATAATTTTGCAGGGTACAGAATTCTAGGTTGGTGATTTTTGTTTTTCTGTTGACAATTCAAAATTTCAGCTTGCTCTTGTCTTGCTTGGATGATTACTGAGGAAAAGTTGGGTGTAATTTTTGTTTTTTCTCTATTTTAGTAAAGTACTTTTCACTTTTGGTTTCTTTTGGGATTTTTAATTTATCTTTGATTTTCTATAGTTTGAAAATGATATGGCTACAGATAGTTTTTTTTTTTTTTGAGTTTATTTTATTTTTGCATTTACTCTCCTTGATAGTGCCTAAACTTCCTGGATCTGTGGTTTGGTGTCTGACATTCACTTTGGGGAAATTCTCAGTCATTATTGTTTCAAATATTTCTTCTGTTCCTGTCTTTTTTCTCCTTCTGAAATTCTCATTACATGTGTGCATGTTTTTTCCCTCTGTTTTTCAGTTTTAGTTGTTTCCATTGAGTTATCTTCAAGTTTAGTGATCCTTTCCTGAGCCATGACCAGTCTACCACAAAGCTCATCAAACCAATTCTTCATTTCTAAGAAGAGAAAAGAACAAAGTTTTTGTTCTCTAGCACTTCTTTTTGTTTTTTTCTTAGAATTTCCATCTCTCTGTTTATATTGGACATCTGTTTTTGCCTACTGTCTACTTTATATGTTAGAGCCCTTAGCATCTTAATTATAGTTGTTTTTAATTCCTGGTCTGATAATTCTAGCATCCCTGTGATATCTGAGTATGGTTCTTATGTTTACTCTTCAAATTATGGTTTTTTTTTTTTTTTGTCTTTTAGAATATATTACAATTTTTTTCCTGATAGCTGGGCATGATATACTTAGCATTGGTTTTCATGGAGGTTTGTGCTCATAGATTTCTTTTCTAGCAATCTGAGATTCTTTGCATTCATCTGTTGATTATCTCTAATTTGGGGACCAGGTTTGCCCTGTGACTCCACCTCTTTCATGGATCTAAGAAGAATTATTGAGCTTTCAGTTTGTTCAGGTTTTTACTTCTTGTGAGAATGGATAGTGACTTCCAGCACTTGTGTGCTGAATTGGAAACCAAAAGTTTCACATATGCTTTATGGGACATGTTTATAATGGTTGCTTTACTATTTTTTGTTTTAACATTTGAGTGATCTCAGAGTTGGCATTAATTTGTGGACTTTTCCTTGGAGAATTATTCAGATTTTTCTGTTTTTTGTTTTTGTTGTTGTTGTTGTTATATGTTGAGTAATTTTGTTTATTGAATATTTTGTTGTGAGACTCTGGATCATGTTAAAATCCTCTGGAGATATTTTTTAAAGATAAGCAATCAACTAGGTTAGGTTCAGACTACAAGTCCTGATTCATCTTCTGTGGGCTGGGTTCTAATGTCAATTTAGTTTTCAAAGCCTTTCAATACTTTGAGTCCACCCCATGCATGTACCACCCTGGGACTGGGGCAGTGGCATATACTACACTTCAGTTCTTAAAGCCTTTGTCGTGCTGCTTTAGGTTTATTCCAAGCATGCACAGCTTGTGGGTGAAGCCAGGACAGATTTAGGATGTCTTTCTTTAGCTCTCTTCCCATCCTGTATTTTTTCCACACTCTCTACCTCTCAGGGTCTCCCCTTCCTGCTCCTCTGTCTAAAAGATTAAGGGTTTAGTTCCCCTTCCTATGCTTTTGTACAAATCCTGCATCTGTGTGTACTTTGGCAGTGAAATGCAAGAGACAAAGGAGAAAGAGAAAATAACAAATATCTCCCTCGCCCCCGCCCCTGAACTCTTGGACACACAGGGCTTCTTTTTCCAGTTACTCTAGTTAGAAAGATTTTCTCTGTGACTTTTATGTGCCTCCATGTGGCTGAGTATCTGTCCAGGTACTGCAGGAGGGCAGCCTTATGACCTGCAGAGTAAAATTAAAAATAGTAATAGCAATATGTGTCTGAGAGCTCTCCTTATAGTTACAGACCTGTCAAGTTTCCTTTTCCTAGTCCTCTCACAAAGGAGGGAATGAATTTTTCTGTAGGGATTTTTCTGTCCACATCTACGGTGCAGTTGTAGAAATTAGGCTGCCCTGGAAGCAAGGATGGGAGGGAAATACAAAACAGGAAACTCACTCCTGTATAGTTGTTCTTCCAGTTTTAATTTCCTTTCCTATTATTTATATTTTGGAATCTTCGGATAGTTTCTCTATGTATTCTGCCCAGAGAGTTTGGTTATGAGCAGTGAAAAAATACTTGGTAGACTATTCTTACACCATCTTAATTGGAACTGAAACCTCTCTTATTTCTTTTAGTGTTAAACTCTCCTAAAGAGTTGTCAAAACTAATTTTTCTATTAAGTTTCTGCTCCGCTTTCTCTCTCAAATCAAGTCCAATCCCATTTTATTCCCTCCACTTTACTGCCGCTGATCTTGTAATGCTCTCCAAGAACTCCTACTACTAAATCCAATGATCAATTCTCAGACTTCAGTATCTCTTTTTGATCAATTAGTAGCATTTGACACACTTGTCACTCACTCTTTATTGAAAAAAAAATTTTTTTTTTGGCTTGGCCTCTAGGATGGTACACTCTTCTAGATTTTCTGCTATTTTCCTCTCTTCTCCTTCTCAGTTTTATTTGCTATTTTCTTGTCAACTTTCTGATATCTTGGTATTGGAGAAACTTAGGGTTGAGGCCTTGTTTCCCTTATTTTTCCTATCTACATCCCAAAGTCATCTTGTTGCATACTTGATTTGACTAATATCTTCATATACCAATAGCTCCTCAAATTACATACTTAAAATGTTTTGCTTCCCTGAACTCCAGACTCATACACATTAACGATGTACTTATCATTGCCACTTGGATGTCAGACTCAACTAGTCCAATATGGAGCTCTTCACCTTCCTCCCCAAATTGGCTTCTCATTCCATCTTAGCAAATGGCATCTACATTTTGCCAGTTATTTAGGTCAAAATTCTTAGAAGCAGCCTCCAGTTCTTCTCTTTCTCTCACCTCTTTATCAGATCCAACATCAAGTAATATTGGTTCTATTGTCAAATTATAACTGGAATCAACACACTTCTTACCCCTTCCACTGCTTTTCCCCCAAGCCACCATTATTTGTCTCCTGGATTAATGTAGCAGTCTCCTAACTAGACTCCTATTTCTCTTTCCTGCCTGATTACCATCCATAGTGGCCAGAATCCTCCTGTGGAAACATTAGTCAGGTCATGTCATTTCCCTCCTTACCACAATTCCCTGGCTTTCCATTGTTACTTGGCATAAAATCCAAAGCTTTTTAAGGTGTCCTGTAAGTCCCTCCACAATCCCCCTCCTTTATCTCCGAGATATCCTCCACAATTCTCTCCTCACTCACCCCAATCCAGCTACCCTGGCCTTTAGAGAGCGGCCTGATTTGCTTCTTCAGGTCCTCAGCAAATGTTTCATTCTTACTGAAGCCTCCCTTTGCTACCCTAACTAAGCTTGTACCTTTCCAACATTCTCTTTTCTGTTTCTCTATTTATTGGCTTTAAAAGCACTAATCCTATTTAGCATAATACTTAATAAGCTATTTATTTCTGATATGTTTTCTGGCTCCTATCAGTAGAATATTAAAGTAGAAGGCTTCAAGAAGATTTTCCAGTGTTTGATAAGTATTTGTTGAATGAAAAAAACGAATCTATATTTATGTATTCTATTCGTAGGTGAAATTCCTTAGCAATCTATTCCTCATGTAATAGTCACAGTGATATTTTAGAAATACCAACTCAAAGATTTCTCTGATAACTTGAAATGAAAATAAAATCTTTAACTGGGCCTGCAAAGCACCGCATAATCTGACCCCTGTTTACTTTATAGACTTTATCTTGCTTCACTCACACCTTTGCTTCAAGTTCCAGCCACCTGTCTATCTTAATGATCTTGGAGAATACCATGTTCTTACCTGTCCCAGGGTCTTTACATGTGCAGTCATTTCTGCTTAGAAAACCTCCACCCTCTGTCTGGTTCTGTGGGTAACTTTAATTTGGGCTTGGTTTTTAAATGTAAGCATTTAATTGTTAAAACTGTTTCTGCTAAAGTAAAAGGTGATGAAATAGACTTAAAACATCTGAAAATTCAGTGATGATATATTTCCCAGCTTCATCAAACTAAATTTATTCAGGATTTTAGTATATTATTTGACTATAATATAGATTTTCACTTTGGTGTACTCATAGATATAAGAATGTGTCTCTATTTTGGGGCAAGGGATTAAGCATAGGAGGGAGAGAGTGGGGGAGACAGAGAAGATGAGAGATGCTATAATAACCTTCCTATGAAGTTAACAGTATGAATAGGAAGATGGTACAATCCTCGCAAACAAAAAGGAGTCTTTTTTATGCTCCAATTTTACAACTGTCAGCCAGTGTTACTTTATTGATCCTTTCAACGTCAGTAAAGTGTGTTAGAAATTGTGTTTCTTTCTTTAATGTTTTTCTTAATTCTTTGGTGAAAGGGGGGGTCTTCTGGGTCTTCCTGGGAAAAATTAATGGAAAGAGATATAATAACAGTAGCATATGATAAATCTACCCCAACCTTCTTATCTCTCTGAGGATTTATGTTTTTTTCTTTATATTCTTGGGAATTTTTGGCATCTCAATCTCACATTAAATACATGATCTCTGGTAAGTGTACTCATATCAATGAATCAGGTCCCATTCGAAATTATATTCCATCCTCTCTGGTCTAACACTCTTAGCATCCATTCCCACATGTAATATAGGCTTTTCTTTCTTTCTTTTCTTTTCTTTTTTTTTTTTTTTTTAGCAAAATAAACTTTCTAAGCTTTGCAATTATCTTGAATTGTAAGTGATCTTCTTCCTTGTCAGACATTGCACTATCCCCTGGATCATTAGACTTATAGGATTAGATGTAATGAGGGCATCTTAGTAATACCTCTAGAAAATCATCAGCTTCAGATGGGTCATCACAGAATTTTCAAGCAAGGGAAGCACAAGTCTCCTTAGAAGAGACTCAGAGTGACTTGGACCGCCGTATTCTCATTTTTATCTATTCCTACCTAGATATCCTCATTTTAAGGATCTGGTTGCCAATCTTTATCAGTCAGTGTCCTGACTTTCACAAAGGAGACTGTGAATTCAATTTCTATTTGAATGGTTGTTTTCTTTTTTGGATGTCATACGGTCCTGGTTCTCCACCCTATTTATTTATTTATTTTCAAAATATTAGAGAGGTTCAAAAGTTTTTGTTACATTGGTATACTCTATAATGCTAAAGTCAAGGATCACAACATGCCGGCCACCAGGGCAGTGTTCATTAAACATGATAAGTAAGTTTTTATCCTTCACTCCTCTCCCAACCTTTCCCTTCTTAGTTTACAGTATCCTTTATGCATTTTTGTGCCCATGTGCACCCATCACTTAGCTCTCACTTACTGGTGAAATCATGTGGTGTTTGTTTTTCCATTACTAAGGGACTTCCCTTAGAATAGTGGTCTCCAGTTCTATGTAAATTGCTGCAAAGGACATTATTTCATTCCTTTTTATGGTTGAGTAACATTCCATGGGGTGCATGTGCATGTGTGCATGTGTATGTGTATAAAATATTTCTTTATCCATTCATGTATTGATGGGCACTTCGGTAGATTCTTTGAGATTGTGAATTGTGCTATGATAAACATTTGAGTGCAGGTGTCTTTTTTTTTATTTTTAAGACAGAGTCTCAAGCTGTTGCCCTCTGTAGAGCACTGTAGTGTCACAGCTCACAGCAACCTCGAACTCTTAGGTCTAAGCAATTCTCTTGCCTCAGCCTCCCAAGTAGCTGGGACTACAGGCACCTGCCACAATGCCCAGCTATTTTTTTTTTGTTGTTGTTGCAGTTGTCATTGTTGTTTTAGCTGGCCCTGGCTGGGTTTGAACCTGCCAGCCTGTGTGTTTGTGGCCATTGCAATACCCACTGAGTTATGGGGGCTGCCTGCCAGTGTCTTTTTCTTAAAATGATTTCCTTTCCCCAGTAGTGGGATCACTGGATTGAATGTTAGGTCTACTTACAGCTCTTTGAGGAATCTCTATACTGTTATCTATAGAGGATGTAATAATTTGCAGTTCCATCAACAGTATGTAAATGTACCTTTTTTCTGCATCCATGCCAGCATCTATTATTTTTTTACTTTTTAATAATAACCATTCTGACAAGGGTGAGATGGTATCTCATTTGGTTTTAACTTGCCTTTCAGATGATCAGTGATTTTCAACCTTTTTTGTCATTTGCCTGTATTCTTTTGTAAAAACCTCTGTGTATGTCTTTTGCCCATTTTTTATGGGATCATTTACTTTTTTCTTGCTGTTTTGTTTGAATTCCTTGTAGTATCTGGAAATTAGTTCTTTGTCAGATGTATATCATGCAAATATTTTCTCCCATTCTGTAGGTTTCCTGTTTACTCTGTTAATTGTTTCCTTTGCTATGCAGAAACATTTTAAAATTTAATTAAGTTTCATTTATTTATTTTTGTTGCTACTCTGTTGCCTTTGGGGTTTTAGTCACAAATTCTTTGCCTAGGGTGATGTATAGAAGCGTTTTTACTATATTTTCTTCTATGGTTTTTTATGTTTTCCATCCTACATTTAAATTTAATCCATCTTGAGTTAATTTTTATATATGGTGAAAGATATGGGTCCTGTTTCATTCTTCTATCTTCTACATGGCTATACAATTTTCCTAGCACTATTTATTGAATAGGACATCCTCTCCCTAGTGTATGCTTTTGTTCACCATGTCACTGATCAGTTGGTAGTAGCTATCTGATTTTATTTCTAGGTTGTCTATTCTGTTCAATTGCTGTCTACCTCTACTTTTGATACTGGTACCATGCTGTTTTGGTTACTACAGATTTGTAGTATAGTTTGAAGTCTGGTGATGTGATGCCTCCACATTTGTTCTTTTTGCTTATGACTGCTTTGGCTGTTAGTACTCTTTTTGGCTCCAAATGAAGTTTGGAATTATTTTTTCTAGATCTGTGAAGTAAGATTTTGGGATGTGAATGCACTGAACCTGTAAATTGTTTTGGGAAGAATGGACATTTCAGTGGTATGGATTCTACCAATTGATGAGCCTGGGATATTTTTCTGTTTGTGTCATTAGTATTTTTTTCTTCAGTGTTTTGTAGTTCTCTTTACAGAGATCATTAATTTGCCTGGTTAAGTATATTACCAAATGTTTTATTTTCTTCATAACTATTTTAGATGATACTGAGTCCTTGATTTGACTCACAGATTGACTGTTATTCATGTAAAGAAATGCTGCTGATTTGTGTCCATTGATTTTGTAACCTGAGACTTTGCTGAATTTGTTTATCAATTCTAGGAGTCTTTTGATGGATTCTTTAGGGTTTTCTAGATATGGGAACATATCATTGATAAGCAGGGATAATTTGACTTCCTCTTTCCCAATTTGGATGCCCTTTACTTCTTTCTCTTGCCTGATTGCTCTGGCTAGGACTTCTATCACTATGTTGAATACAAGTGTTGATAGTGGGCATCCTTGTCTTTTTCCAGTTCTTAGGGGGATGGCTTTTAACGTTACCCCATCAGCATGATGTTGGCTGTGGGTTTGTTGTGTATGGCTTCTATAATTCTGAGGTATGTTCCTTCTGTGCCTAGTTTATTGAGGGTTTTCATCAAGAAACTGTTCTGGATTTTTTTTTTTTTTTTAGAGACAGAGTCTCACTTTGTCACCCTCAGTAGAGTGCTGTGGCATCACAGCTCACAGCCACTTCCAATTCTTGGGCTTAGGTGATTCTCTTGCCTCAGCCTCCCGAGTGAGTAGCTGGGACTACAGGCACCCACCACAACACCTGGCTATTTTTTTGTTGTTGTTGCAGTTTGGCTGGGGCCGGATTTGAACCTGACACCCTGGGTGTATGGGGCTGGTGCTTTACTCACTGAGCCACAGGCACTGCCCTGTGTGCTGGATTTTGTTTAATGATTTTTTCTACATCTGTTTAGAGGATTGTATAGTTTTTTTTGGTTTATATTTATGTGGTGAATCACATTTATTTATTTGTGTATGGTGAATTATCCTTGCATCTTTAGGATGAAACCCACTTGATTGAGGCAAACCTTCTTTTTGATGTACTGCTGCTGAATTTGATTTGTTAGTGTCTTGTAGAAGATTTTGCATCAATATTCATAAAGTATATTGGTCTGTAGTTTTCTTTTTGGGGGGTGTCCTTTCTTGGTTTTGGTATCAAGGTGATACTAGAGCTTTGTAGAATGAGTTAGGGAGAAATCTCTCCTTTTTAATATTATGGATCGGTGGCTGTTCTTTCTGTGTCTGGTAGAATTGGGCTGTGACTCCATCTGTTCTATGGCTTTTTAATTTTTTCTTTGGTTGGGAGATTTTTTATTACTAACCTAATCCCACTGCTAGTTATTGTTTTATTCAGTATTTCTACTTTTCCCTGATTCAGGCATGTGTTGTGTGTTCCCAGGAATTCATCCATTTCTAGTTTGTGAGTGTAGAGTTTTTTGTATTAGTCCTTTTAATCTTGGATGATCTTTTGTACTTCTGTGTTATGAGTTTTAGCATGTCTTTTTTCATTCTGATTGAGGTTATTTGAATCCTTTCTCTTCTATTTTTGGGTAATAAAATATATTGATTTTGCTTATTGCTTATCTTTTCAATGATGGGTGTGTGTTCTATCACATGGTGCATGTTGACCTTGGTGAGACAGTGTGTTAGGTTGGGAGGCTTATTCTGATGCTCAGCAGGTGGAGACATGTGGTTGGGTTGCTGGAAGGGTGGGGCTTTCTCCTCCCATGATCCCTCTGGGGCTGATACTGTGTGACTTCTTGAGTGGTGCTGGCATCCACTCTGTTCAAATTCCCTTGTGTTTGAGGGTGGTTCTTGGCTCCCAGTCATGTGGATGCATGAATGTCTGCTCTTTAGCCCAAAAACGGGTAATGTGGGGGCACTTGCAGTGTATCTGATCCCTGTGAAGACAGGGAGCTCTGGATCTAAGAGCTCAAAGTGGCTTCAGTCATGGCAACCCAGGAACGAAGGCTGGCAGGTTGCTCCTGAGCCTGCCCTCTGGTACAACTTTCCTATGTGGTCTCTAAACAGTTCCCTGATAGCCAGACACCTGAAGTTGTGGTGGAGGCCTCCCCACATCTCAAGATGCAGTGTCCACATGGGAGCCTGGGGCCCTGGGGATCCCTCCTTTATCCCTTCCCCACATGTAGGCATCTTTTTCAGGAACCTTCTGACTTAGATGAATGGATTATCCATCCCCATCTCCTTCACTCTATGTTTCCCATTGTCTCTCTGATGATTCACAGTGCTCCTCCCAGGAAAGTTCGTTGGTAGTTTGGGCATCTATCTGTAACTTTCTGCCCTTTCCTTGAGAGTGGGTATGCATGAGCTACTTCTAGTCCATCATCTTGACCCCTCCTCTAAATTGAACTTCTGCTGTAATTCTTCAACCTGCATAATTAAGTTTTGTGTCTTAGTTTAAGCAATGTCTGTCACCTTTAAGAAATAAAAGATTCTCTCAGGGCTGTCATAGAAGTTCTTATTTTCTTGAACTGAGAGTTACAAAATCCTGAGCTTATTGATTTCATTTTGTAAGCTTTCCAGGGAGCTAAATAAATAAATGTAAATAAAATTTTACTGTAAATTTTTATAGTCATCACTGCTACCATAAAGGTCAAGTACAGGAGCCTACTGTTTTTTCATGCATCTCATTTTACTGTATTACTGGTGACAAGTTAGACATGATGCTCCTACATGACAGAGATAGCAGTATCCCATTTTTAGTTGATAGGGAGTTTAACACAACAGTTAGGGCTAATGGTATAACAAAATCAGTCCTAAGATTTTATCTTTGAGAACCTATTTCATGATCATCTGCATAGTGCTAATTGCTATATCAGTTAAGTTCAGTCAGGAAAAAGAAATTACACTAGAAATTTTTGCATCATGAGTTTATCACTAAGAATTGAATATATAAGTATCAGAGGGTTGACAAATCAAAATCATAACTTGGAAAACACCCAGATAAAACATTTGCGGGAAGCAGCTGCCCTCCCTGAGACTGAGGTAACAAAAGGTTATCATAACCTAGAATTTTGGACGAGGGGAACTGCAGACTTGAGTCTCAGAACTTTGCCACATCTGGATGCTGCTGATACTTCTGAGAGATTGTAATGAAGTTGATTCTTTGAGTGTTGAAAGTTACTGGTGAACAGAAAATACTGTTGACAGTTGTGCTCTGTGATCAGACAACTGGTAGCAGACAGAAACAATGGGAAAAGAAAAGAAAGTAAAGCCCTCCTTGTTCTACATTCTAATCTCCCTTTATTGCTTCCTGTTGACTGACTTGAGTTGCCTGGAAAATCATTTTAGAAAATGTAATATACAAAGTCCTAGCTCATAGAGGCATTTCATAAAGGAACATAGAAAAGTGGATTTGGAACTGAAGGACAATAGGTACCTAGCAAGCATGCAGACAGTCCATGAACATGTTATAGAAACAGTGATTTTTAAAAATGCCACATAGGGATGAGTAGGAGTTAGGCCAAATGGAAGGAAAAATGTTTCAGTCAGAGAGAACTACTTATGCAATGGCCAGGAAGAAGAGAGAATAGCAGTTTTAGGCAACCAAATGTTGGCAAAGTGAAACTCATGCCATTTTCTTTACACAACCCAGGAAAAACTGGGTTCTTTAAAGAAAATGTCCTGTGCATTCCTGGTTAAGACCAAAACAATGATTCCTAGGTTATTGATGATGCATTCGTGATATTACTGCAATAACAGAAACTTACAGGTTCACAGACATTTTGTATTTCCCAAATTTAGCGTTCAAAGAGGCTGCAAAACAGTTTGGCTAATGTTTGCAATTTTGTCTTTCCCTTCTATTCATATTCATTCTCTGTCTTTCTCTGTATGTGTGTGTACATATATGTGTGCATGTATACAGAGTGGCCATAAAGTTTGTGTGCAATTTAAATTTAAATGGCCATCCTGTGTGTGTGTGTCTGGCCTCTGTATCTGCAGGTTTTGCATTATCTGTGGACTCAATCAACTGTGTATCAAAAAATACACAAAAATAAATTTAAGAAAGAGAAAATAGCAATACAGCAATAAAAAATACAAATGAAAATACACCATAACAACTACTTATATAGTGTTAGAAATGAGTTAAAGTATATGGGAGTGTGTATGTAAGGTAATATGCAAATAATAGTTAAATAATGTAAATATTATACCATTTTATAAAAGGGACATGAGCACCCTTAAATCTTAGCATCTTTGGGGGATCTTAGAACAATGTCTCAGGAATATTGTGGGACAACTATATATCTACCTATACTATATATCTATATCTTTTTTTTTTTTTTTGGAGACAGAGTCTCACTTCATTACCCTCAGTAGAGTGCTGTGGCATTATAGCTCACAGCAACCTTAAACTCTGGGATCCTCTTGCCTCAGCTGGGACTGCAGGCACCTTCCATGATGCCTGGCTATTTTTAGAGATGTGGGTCTTCCTCTTGCTCAGGCTGGTCTCGAACCTGTGAGCTCAGGCAATCCACTCTCCTTGGCCTCCCAGAGTGCTAGGATTAATGGCATGAGCCACCACACCTGGCCATTATATATCTATATCTGTCTACTTATCTATATTTATCTGTATATGTCTTTCTCTCTGTGTCTACACATACACACATACATATAAATTTTTTTGATTTTTTGGGATAAGAAACATTAAAACCAATAAGAGAACTCAGATTCTAATAGCTTTACATGTTTTGTTTTAGATATTTGTTTTTCATAGAAAATTATTTTCAAGGATTTCAATCATTTCTTTTCCCTCCTGGTGGGAAGACCTATCTCATATACCTACATGTTGTAAAGTAATTTTAGCTTGTGTGACTGTAGCTTAGTGTTTTCAAAGGACTTCAATCATCACTTACTTTTAATTGAATTAGGGCTACGTGTGTGAGTCAGCCCTTGAGAACAGGGGTGTATCATTTATGTACTTGATCTGTTGCACCTTCAGTCTTAAAGGAAGGGGAAGAATGCCCAAATTTGTTGTCTACCTCAGTCTACTGTGCTTTCTATCTAGATTTGGGCTTAAACAGGCGATTGGAATGAATACTTGGGTGCCAATTTCCTGTGGGCAATAATGATAATGCCATGCAAACCATTTCTGAATTTTATTTTCTTTTGAACTCATTGAAGCCTCAAATTTCTCAGAGCTGGATTGCTCTATGTATTGAGTACATGACACATAGCACATTAACTATGGAATGATGGATTCATGATTTTGTTTAATCATCTATCATCACTGGCTGTCAGAGGTTTACTGTATTTATGTGACTTCTCTCTCTTTTGCTTTTAGAATCTAAAAATAATTGACAACACTTTTTTCCCTCTCTTTCATTTAATTTTTCTTATTGTCACCTTGTACACATTAGCTGTGGTTAATTAAGAAAGGCTTTTTCAACTCTACTGTTTTCTTTCCTTACACAGTATGAAACTAAGGCGTCCAGCTTACATAATTTTCTCCTTCATTATAAACAAAAATAAGAAGCTCAATTAGAAAAAGAATCCATTACGTTGCTTCCCAGGTGTCTGCACTTATTAGAACTGTTTATATCTAATGAAACTGGTAGGGGGAGATGAAAACACACATTTGAGAGTGATTTGGGGTAGGCCTTGGAAAAAGTATGACCATCTCTTGGTAGAGGATATATTAGAGATCACAATTATTCATTAGTGATTGGCACTGAGTAATTAAGAGATAATTGGAAGAAGAGATAGAAATGTCTTCAAATTTTAGTAAATAAAAATTACAATAAGGAATAAATAAATATGTTCTGATGAATAAATGAGCACATTTATGCCTTACTATATCTGAATTTCAATGACAAGTTCTGCACATAATCTCAAAGCATTTATTAATAATGGATATAAGAGTATATTCAAAGCAAAAGGCTTTGTATTGCATTCAATACAAGACTGTATTCAAAGTGAAAGCACTGCTAAGTAGTTCTACTTTGTAAAGAGTGGCATCAGGCATAGACCATAAGACTTGGTTAAGAAGGGACAGCATCGGTTTCATTAGCACACCTTGCACACCTCTTTAGTTGCCCTTTGTCAGTCTACCTAAGTCTAGATTGGAGGAAATAAAAGTATCTTTGGGCCAACTGAGTTTCAACCTGTGAGAGAATGCTAGAAATTCTCCTTTCTTTTCTTTGGGGGAAGAGAGGAGGATATTTTGGTGTAAGCCAAGTGAAGCGACTGTGCTCCAAAAGATCCACTCACAGAGAATAGAAGTGTCTGAAGAAGGTCTGAGAGGTGTTTGAATTGTGAGTTGGATGTTTGCTTCTGCAGTGGAATTATTAATCCCTCCATATGCCTTTTTGAAAACAGGATGTGGAAAGTATGAGAGTAGGAGGAAGAGAGTTGAACATTAAGAAAGTCACACTTGTAGTGTTTGGTAGGTAAAGGATGATGAGTCTTCCATGGGGAGCAGGTGGGCACTCTGAAAGGGAACCAGGCTTTAGTCATGTTCCTGGAAGCGAGAAGTCCTAGAATGTTATCATGGAGGGATGGAAGGTCAGGGCAGGTTGGATGAGATCTCACTGAGTAGATTGTCTACATCAAGGAACTGGGTGTTCTTCACAGGGTTTCCTGAAGAATCTGCACATATTCCCTGTGTGAGGGTCCAAACCCTTCCATGTCCATGACAGAGAGTGTCAGCAGTCGAGGAGATGGAGATCAGGGAAGTATCTCCTCCCTGTTCCTCTTATCTTTTCCAAGGCTCCAAACTGTGGAGGGGAGGGATGGTAGTGGAGCAGTGGAACTTGACTGAAATTGACTGTGAAGCGTTAAGGGGAAACATCATTAAAGGGAAGGCAAGAGTGATTTGATATAATTCATTTAGGAGTAAAGATGAGAGAGAAACAGAAAAGCTTCCTATGTCTGTACCCCTTTGAGTCAGACCATTCAAAACACCCACGAGGAAGTGATTTTATTCCTGACCATGCCTCTGTTTTCATTTTCTACTATGATCTTCAGAATTCAGATAGGTTTAGTTAGACGGAAGTCAGGGTCTCTTCCACCATAGAACTTGGCATTCCCTCTGCCTGGAAGGCTATTTCCTGGATCTTCTCCAAACTGGCTCCCGTCTTTCTCTCAGGACCCAGCTCAAATATCTCTCCCTCAGAGAGGTATTTCCTAACTTTCTAATTTTACTCCCCTCCCTGTGCAGTTACTTCATTCATCCCATTACCCTGTTTATTTCCTCCATGCTATTATTTATCACCATCTCTAATTATTTTAATTGCTTATTTGTTTACTTGTTTATTGGCATTGAATTAGTAGTCTGTCTCTCTGTATCTCAGTGCCTGGCATATAACCACTCAATAAACATGTATTAATGAGTGAGTGGAATGAGCCTCAGTAAGTGAAGAGAACCTTCAAGATTACTGGTAAATAGAGAAAAAATAATTGCCATGCACCTCTCTTCCAAATGTAAAATGGTGGCTAATGAGAGAATTAATTAGGGCTCTATCTTAAGGCCTTTCATAGTAAGAAAAAACATGCTTCAATCAGCTCTGTTTTCCTTGGGGCAAAATCCTTTTGGAAAGCAAAATGGAATAATAGTTTGTGTTTAGTATGTATCAGGTGCTTTAAACCTTTAATTATTTAATTCTAAAAACTCTTTGAGGTCAGTATTGCCATTTTATACATTTAGAATATAACCATTTTATAGAATAAGAATCTAAGGCTTGTGATGGGTATGTGACTAGGAATTTGTTGTGTCAATACTGCATCCAAGTCTGTTTGGCTCCAAAGTCCAAGTCTCCCTGAAACATCGTTACTACTTTCCGTCTTAAAATTCATCACTATCACTTTCCATCTTATAATTCGTCATTATTACTTTCCATCTTAAAATTCTCAGACTGCTTGTAACATCACATATGACATCACTGGTGGCTGTGTGGAATTGAGATGCCCCAATTCACTGTTTGGCTTTGGTTATAGAATCAGGGGCTCATTATAACAAAGTCTTGGATTTGTTTGTGTTATCTTGTTTTGCATGATTGTTTGGACAGAACCCTAAAGCCCTAAACATGAACTGTAGAACCATCTTTCACTGGTTGTTTGAGAGAAGGATTATCTGTGCAAGTGATTTATGGGAAAGTATTTCTAGGAGAAACTGTTAAGGGCATGAGAGAGGCAGGAGAGAGCAAAGCAGAAGCCAAGCAAGAGGCTAAGTCTTGGGTGTAGACCTGGGGAGGATGTGGTTGGTTTCTACAAGGGAATTGCTGAGGGGAAGACACATCTCAGAGTTACCTTGACCTGAGCGGAGGATGTGGGTTTCTATACTCCCCTGCCAGTCATGGGTGGGGTTGGAGGGAGTGGAGTACAGTTACGCAAACTTCTAGATAGTTCTGGCTCTCTACTCTTACAGTCCACACTGTGCTAGATCTCACAAACACCCAGTGCAAGGCAGTCCCATGTACAGGACTTGGAGGAAAAAAGCCCACTAAAGCCTGAGGACAGGTGTGTAGAGATAGTAGAAGGGGTCCCAGAAGACCTGAGCGATGCCCCAACCAGTGCCTACTATACTGATCATAGCTGTCTTATTTTAAAGGAAAATTAAATACATTTCTATTGTATAAGAAAAAAAATACCTGAAAGTTTATCTTTCTCATGGCTGGGCTATTTAATTTAAGCTCCAGTGATAATTCTTCACAGCTGGGTATTTTGAAATGAAGGTGCAGGGTGACATGGTGTTTGCCAAATTTGGCTTTCAGTGGAAATGGCACGTTGTTCTAGTTGAGGCCTGGGGCGCTAAAAGAGCGGGGCATCAGAAAGTGCACCATCACTGATTTATGTGTATGGAATGCCCTCTGACTCTGTCTTTATTGTCTCCTCAGCCCTAGACCACAGTACATTTATTGCTTCAGAGGCCAAATGCTCTCAAGGCAATCTACAGGATGCCTCTCTTTCTAGCCGCTTCTTTATACTGAGAACCTTTATAGTCTTTGCATCACTCCCAGTTAGGCTTAACTTCTGTTCTATAGTTTTCTGATCCTCCCCAGCAATTCCTTCCTTTGACATGTTGGCAGAATATCTGGCTCCCTTATTCTTTAGTTCTCTCTGTGTTCTGTCTCGCTCTGTGTTTAAATTACCATCATTCCCTTATTTTCAGTGAAAGCTTAAAATGGCAACATGAATAGTATAACAGTTGATATTTAAAAAATATTTCTTCTCAAATCCAATACTTTCATTTTTCCTTCTGAGTATAAATTACCGTCTGATTTGCTTTTTATTTTTGTTGCAGCTCACATTAATTTAATAGGCAAGAGGAAAATCTAAAATAAATTCAGGTACAGTGGAATCCAATTCATGGTTATTTGCCAGAGTTGAGTTAAATTTATAATTATTCACCAGAAGTGATTTCTTATCTCAAAAAAGGTAATCATAGCATTCTAAATATTTCCATATGCATTTTTAAAATTATCAATTATGAAATAAATGATGAGTTTACTATGATGGTTAATTGCATATGTCAATTTGGCTGAGACATGGTGCCCAGACATTTGGTCAAAAATTATTCTGGCTGTTTCTGTGAAAATATTTTTTGAATGAAACTAATATTTAAATCAGTGGGCTTTGAGTAAGGCATATTATTCTTCATAACGTGGTTAAATCTCATCCAATTAGTTGAAGGCCTTTATCAAAAAGACTGAGCAAGAAAGAATTCTATCAGCAAATGCTTTTGGACTCAAATTGCAACTCTTACTTGAGTTTCTAGCCTGCCAGCTTGCCCTGCTGATTTTGGACTTTGTAAGTCTCCAAAATCATGTGAGTCAATTTCTTAAAATCTTTCATGTCTATATGTGTATGTATTTATATCTATCCAGTTAGTTCTGTTTCTCTGGAGAATCCTAAATATACACCTCCCTACTTTAAATTACTTGCTTAAAACCTTATCTTTGAAAAGGGGAACATTTTCTGTAGGTCTCAGGGCTTAATCACCATTCAATTTTTTTCAGAAATCATAAATGTGGAGTGTGATGTATTTTTGATAATTGCTAGGGTCAGTGTGTGTCCCATAAAACTCATGTGTTGGTCACTTACATCTCCAATGCAGCCATGTGGGGAGGTGGGGCTTGTGGAGGGGTGTTTGGGTCACAGGGCTCCACCCTCATAAATAAACTAAGGCAATTATAAAAGTCATGATAAAAGGAATTTGGCCCTTTTTGGCTTCCTTCCTTCTGCGATGTGAAGATGAGCATTCCTTCTCCCCTTTGGAGGAGGCGATTTTCAAAGTGCTGTCTTGGAAGCAGAAAGCAGCCCTCACCAAATGCTGGTGCATTGATCTTGGACTTCCCAGTCTCTAGAACTATAAAAAATAAATTTCTTTATAAATTACCTAGTGTGTGACATGTTGTTATAGCAGTATAAATTGACATTGATCTACAAACATACACACATTAAAGGAAAATATTAACAAAGGCCTGTCTCAATTCTCCTTAGCCATTACTATTGACTAAGATTTTTATGTTTTGTCACTCTTCAGCCCTCTCAGTAATGAATAGGCTATGGACCTTCTTCTGAAAAAGGCTTTAATATATATTTTTCATATTAGAGTAATGTATATGTTTTTTGTAAAAGAAAAACTATAAATATCCAGTGTTGGACCATAATTTTTATTAAAATAGCATTTAAATATGAATAAATAGGAATGAACTCTTCTATTTTGTTAACTGATATATCCCAACTCCTAGATTAGTACTTGGCATATATTAACTATATCCATTACTCACTGGGGAATGAATGAATGCTTATAGTTCTTATGGAACTATAACATTCAAAGCAAATTTCAATATCAAATGCATAAATATCCAATAAACTGAGATATTTAGTGATATTAATTTTATGTCTTATATGATATTGTTTCATTAAAATTTTATTTCTACTTTTGGCCCAAATATGATATATTATTATGATTGAGAAGTGTTTGATTTTAACATTTCTATTAAAATCGTATGAGCAGGAGGCCAAAGGTAGGTGACTAGATCCAGTTAGTATACACTTCTTCCATGGAGAGGCATCAAAATAGCAAGTAGGTAGTCAAATTCTGAAAAAAGCAATAGCACTGGGATATGATAGAGAAGTGATAGGAAGAGGAAGCGATAGGAGAGGAAAGGGAGGAAGCCTGTTTCACCAGGATTGCCTGGGAAGTGGGAGAAGCTACCAGATATAGGAAATAGTGCGTGACCTCCAGGGCTGCATGTTTCCACCATGGACTTTTACCATTGAGCTGTGGGAGAACCCCTGGACCCTTGTGGGCTTCCTGAGTAACATAGGGAGCTGCACAGAGACATTGCTCTGGAGAGTGAGCTAAGGTGGAGTCTCTACTGCTCCATGTTTTGGCAGTTTTTGTAGGATTTGCACCAGTTCCTCTTTGTATGTCTGCTAGAATTTTGCTGTGAATTCATCTGGTCCTTAGCTCTTTTTATTGGGACTTTTTTTTTGTTATTGATTCAATCTCACTACTCATTATTGGTTTATTCAGGAGTTCTATTTCCTCCTGGTTCAATCTCAGGAGGTTGTATATTTTTAGGAATTCATTCATTTTCTCTAGGTTTTCTAGTGTATGCATGTAATTCTTCATGAGTCTCTGATGATCTTTTGTATTTCTGTGGTATCAGTCGTAATGTTCTCTTTTTCATTTCTGATTGACTTTATTTGGATTTGCCCTCTTCTTTTCTTGGTTAGCCTAGCTAGAAGTTAATCAATTTTATTTATTCTTTCAAAAAACCAACTTTTCATTTTATTGATTCTTTGTATTTTTTTTTTTTTTTGTCTCTATTTCATTTAGTTCCACGCTTCTCTCTCTCTCTCTCTCTCTTTTTTTTTTTTTGGTTATTCTGCTAGCTCTGGGTTTGGTTTGTCCTTGTTTTCCTAGTTCCTTGTGGTGCATTGTTAGGTTATTAATTTAAGACCTTTCTACCATTTGATATAGTTATTTAATGCCACAAATGTCCCTCTTAGTGCTTCTGCTTTATTACACTGGTTTTGATATTATGTATTTTCTTTTTCATTCATTTCAAAAAGTTTTAATTTTCACCTTTGTTTCTTTTTTGACCCAGTGATTATTCAGGAGTATGTCGTTTAATTTCCATGTTTCCATAGAAGTTCCTCTTTATAGTGATTTCTAGCTTTATCCTGTTGAGGTCTGAGAAGACGTTTGACATGATTGCCATTTAAAGAAAATTGTTAAGACATGTTGCTTAGAAGTGATCTCTCTTGGAGAATGTCCTGTGTGGTGTGTCAATGAAAACAATGTATATTCTGTAGTTGTTGAGTGAAACTTTTTGTAAATGTCTGTTAAGTCTATTTGGCCTAAAGTCCAATTTAAGTTTAATGTTTCTTTATTTATTGTTTATCTTGATTATCTGTCTAGTACTAAGTATTGGATATTGAAGTTTCCCACTATTATTGTGTTGCTGCCAATTTCTTTAGCTCCATTAAGGGTTGTTTTGTGAATCTGAGTGCTCTACAGTGGGGGAATATAAATTTAGGATTGCTATATTTTCTTAATGAATAAGTCATTTTATCATTATATAATGACTTTTTTTTTTAACTGTTTTTGATTTAAAGATTTACCTGATATAACTATAGGTAGACCTGCTTGCTTTTGGTTTCTGTTTGCATGGAATATCTTTTTACACCCCTTTAATTTTAGTCCTATGTGTCTTTATGGTATGGCAAGTTTCTTGTAAGCAGTATATGTTTAGATCACATTTTTTCCCTCAAATATCTATTCTGCCAATCTGTTATATATCTTTTAACAGCATTTAATTGATTTATGTTCAAGGTTAATATTGATATGTGAGACTTTGTTCTTGTTATATTGTTAGTTTATTTCTAGTTGTTCTATAATTTCTTTGTTTCTTTTCCTCTGTCTTTTTTGTCTTTTTGGTTTGCTGAATGTCTGTCATGTTGCCATTTAATTTCTTTTTCTTCCTCTTTCCTGTGGTTATTTTACACAACCTGTGAGTTTTATATTTTTGTGTGTTTTCATGATGGTGACTATTGACCTTTTATTTCCATGTTTAAAACACCCTTCAGTATTTCCTGTAGAGCTGATTTTGTGGTGAATTATCTTAGCATTTGCTTGTCTGGGAAAGTCTTATTTTTCTTCATTTATGAAGCTTAGTCTGGCAGAATATAATACTCTTGGGTGGCAGTATTTTACTTACAGCACTTAAAAAATACTATGTTACTCTGTTCTGGCCTATAATGTTTCTGCTGAGAGGTCTTCTGTTAGTCTGATTTTTTTTTTTTAATTTTTATTAAATCATAATTGTGTACATTGGTGCAATCATGGGGCACAATGTGCTGACTTTAGATACAATCTGAAATATTTTCATTGAACTATTTAACATAGCCTTCATGGCCTTTTAATCACTATATGAAGACATTTATATTCTACATTTAGTAATTTTCA